>JAJJMC010025027.1:977568-1013725 GCA_023531435.1 Papaver californicum
ACAAAATCGAATACTAACTCACTAGAAATTAAGGTGCAATTTAGACAATAAAATGTGTCTATCACCTAACCACAGATTCAACAACCTAACCGTAAAGTTTTATTATTTAAGACCAAAGTAGCTGTATTTTAAGAACCTAACCGTAGATCAACATACAACTAAATTCTAACATATTTGACCAATCAAAAAAAAAATTAAATATGGAATTTTGTTTTAGATTAGGTTAATATTAAGAGAAGAGTCATATGATAATATATTATTAAAGGGAAACTTAGTCATTTGCTATATATATTAGGATATCACATATCCTTCTACTCAGACAAATTAATTGTCATAGACCAGAAAATTCTGCCTCCGGCGCTATGTGCTAGGCAGACAAGAATTCCTCGATACGCGGCTTTGAAAGAAAGTAACCGGACCTTAAAGCTTAACTTCTCGCTGGCACATGCAGGTAGATTTGTCTTCCCAAGCATACTTTATATGCATGAGTCTCGAATGTTCTGATGATTTGTACCTTGTTGCTTACCAGGAAAATACAGGTCGATTTATCTTTCCGGGCATGTTTTGCAAGCATGATACTCAAAACGTAGTTTCCATACTGCTCCAACTCACCCCTTGTTCTGCTAAGGGCTGAAGGATATAAAATCCAATGGTGATGCCTTTGGAATGCATCACTTGCTTACGAGCATTCTCCAGGCTTAAGTCATGTCTTGGACTAACGCCTAGGCCATTTCAGGACTAATTTCCAATTTATTAACTCTGCTTCGACCATGCACTGCCCTGATCTTGCTCTTGCCAAGAGTGTAGCAACCAGGCATATTCCGTTCATATCGTATGGCTTGACAGGAAGTATGAACATCCATCAAATGGAATACAACTACCTCATCAAGTGCGGTAACAATCAACATAAGTTTATTCAGGGAAAACGAACATCGATTCCAACTTTGTTGCAAGGCCAAAGGCCAAGCTAAGCCTAGTCCGCGTAGGCCAAGGAACTTTAGCAATGTATGCACAGGTTTATGCATAACTATCGCTACTTAGCATGCATAATGCATTCTCGAGTACGCAACACGGATGAATGATGCTTTCACATAATTCATGCTCCAACAGCTAAGCTACAAGCATATTGACGCTTATGCATCAAGTATGCACCAACGTATATGCCACATCGCATACATGTGCATTACCATTCATGCACATTCAACCCAAGCTCCCTCCCTATATACGTCTTAATCGCATTTCCATATATTTGGAAAAGGAGGGTAAGGGACATCCATCGACTGCACTTTTTAGTAGTGCATACTCGGGTACGCATCACGAATCAGTGAAGCTTTATCGGGTATGCTTTATAGCAACATAGACGCTTGCTTGGGAAAGCATCCTCGGGTACGCTTCATCGAGTTCCAACCAAATAATCCTCCCTATATATGTTTTATTCGAATTTCAATAAGTGGATATAATGAGGGTAGATGGCATTCACTTACTGTACTTTCTAGTGATGCATTCTCGGGTATGCATGACATCATAATAGTGCCTTAGCACTATAATACATTTTTGGGTACACAACATAGGGTCAGTGGTGGATTCTCAAGCATACATCACGGCATAATAGTGCCTTAGCACTATAATGCGTTCTCAGGTATGCTTCATGAATTTCCAACCAACATTTCCTCCCTATATATGTCTTATTAGAATTTCTATAAGTGGATGCACAATAGTGCCTCAGTACTATGATGCGCTCTCGGGTATGCGTCAAGGTCATTTGTGCCTTTCCCGGGTAAGGGTCATTTTTGACTTGGGATGCATTCTCGAGTATGAATCACGCATAATAGTGCCTTAGCACTATAATTCAAGGTCAATGCATCCACATCATGATGCATTCCTAAGTAAGCGTCATGTGAAAATTACGGATGTTACATTCTTACCACCTTCAAAGAATTTTGTTGCCGATATTCAACTCAAAAATTATTGTGGACAAGCTTCATCGATTTGGGTTTCCTACGCATATGTCCCATACCATGATGCACAGAAATCCTGTAATGGTCCAATGTTTGTTAATGAACACAAATTAGAACCTTCTGAATATGCGTCACATTCCACATATCCAGGAATCCTAATAGGCGCAATTGTCGTAAACGCTTATTGAGACCTTCCGAACATACGTCCCATACCGCATGCTCGAGGATCAGAAAAAGTTTTACAACATTACCAAGAAAATCAATTGAATCCCTAAACATGTGTCTCATACCACATGTTTAAAAATGCAAAATAATTTACTCAACACGAGATCTTAAGTGCACTTCCCATACCATACACTTAAGAGTCCCCAAAGTTCACAAAGGTTGAAAGGGTCATCACAAATTGATAAGCAATTCCTAACGTAGTATTGTGAGGACCAATTTTAATACCAGTGCAGTGGGATGCAATCCATCGTCCCTGACGATATTCCACTAGTAAGTGGGAGCTAGACAACCTGACAACGCACATCGTTTCAGCGACGGGTGCGGGATGATCATTCTCAGTGCCAAGGGTAGTCGGATACCATCCACCGTTTCAAACGGATTTTCTGGCGAACCCACAGAACTCTCGAGCGCATCCAAATCTTACCGGAGTAACTAGCATATTAGTTACAATTTCTTTCGCACAGGTACTAAGCCTGATTGTCCAACATAAAATTTACAAAGTAACTGGCATAGCAGTCACAAACTCTTCTTTTGCGCAACAGTTGGCCTATTATTCCAACTTTTCCTTTTCCCTTGAAGGAAAATTTTTGTAGTCACATTACAAATACTCACTGACGAGTTCAAAACGCACAGTCCCTAGTGTTTTCTCAGAACTTGCTCTGATACCATTTGTCATAGACCGGTCCACCTCCGGCGCTATGCGCTTGGCAGGCCAGAATTCCCTGATGAGCGGCTTGAAAGACAGTAACCGGACCTTAAAGATTAACTTCTCGATAGAAAATGTAGGTAGATTTGCGTTCCCAAGCATGCTTTATATGCATGAGTCTCGAACGCTCTGATGAATTGTACCTTATGGCTTACCAGGCAAATACAGGTCGATTTGCCTTTCCAGGCATGCTTTGCAAGCATGATACTCAAAACGAAGTTTCCATACTGCTCCAACTCACCCCTTGTTTTGCTAGGGGTGAAGGCTATACAATCCAATGGTGATTCCTTTGGTATGCATCACTTGCTTACGAGCATTCTCCATGCCTAAGTCATTCATTGGACTAACGCCTAGGCCATTTCAGTCTTAATTTCCAATTCCTTAACTCTGCTTCGACCATGCGCTGCACTGATCTTGCTCTTGCCAAGAGTTTGGAAACCAGACATATTCCGTCCATATCGTATGACTTGATAGGAAGTATGAACATCCATCAAATGGAATGCAACTACCTCATCAAGTGCGGTAACAATCATCTCTTGCCTATCATTGCCGAGCCAAATGATATGAGTTACCAAGGCGTCGCAATCATCTCCAAATTAGATGATATGAGCGACAAGATGTTGCACCGCAATACAATATGTACCTCAATGCATTGCATTGCGGATGCCTACGTACCCAACCCGTACCTTGAAGGGATCAAGCATGACCGTAGTTCATCTGAAGGGTGAATTCGAAATGAACAAGCAACATAAGCCTATTAAGGCTGTTGATGGTGGGTTTTTTTACAGGGGAGAAAATTGTAATATTATCTCTGCTCAGGTGCAGAAACATAATATATATTCTGGTCCGAGATCAGAATTATGAATATGAAATATATTTTTATATTTCGAAGGAGAATTGAGAATACATATTCGTTCTATGACTACAAAAACCTTGTAGCCCCTTTTACATGCACCCGTAAAGTTTTAGAGCTATACTCAATTAGATACTCGTTATTTAATGTGCATCCATGAAAAATACTTGTATAAAACAAAATATACTGATTATACAAAATTACGAACATTCAGAATAAAGGATACACCATATCTAAGTAGTAGCGCTAATTAGATGCATACCATCTAATTGCAGAGTCGCATCAAGCATAATTTCAAGATTGTAAACTTCCACGGCTGAATCTCTTGAAGGTGTTCTGTATGCACTGCATAAAAGTTAGGCATAAATGTCAACAATTAAATCTCACAGGACTGAGATATCCTAAATAAACCATAGTCATGGTCATGGCATTAGTCAATGTTAATAAATAATAGCATATAGGCAATAGCCCTGGCAACAACAAGTACAGACTTTAGTAATCTCTAGCCTCACTTCTTACACAGACGTGTTAAAATAATAAAGGAGACAAAAACAATAAAGTTTACCAAAGCCACAGAGCTACCAAAGCCACGGAGCTACCACGGCCACAAAGCAATGAAGCCAAGGAGAAGTTTTTCCAAGGCGCTAAAGAAGGTGGGGCTGCGCTAATGCTGGCAGCAGCGCTAGCATCAACGCTAGCGCTACGCTGCTGCCGCGCCCCCACCAGCTGCCACGCTAATGCTCTGCTGCTCGCGTCTCACGCTCCGTGCTGCTGCCCACGCTCCATGCCACTGTCGCGCCAATGTCGGACCCCATGTTCCTTTACTGCGCCCCCAAGCTCCATTGTTGTGCCCATGTGCCGGCCACTGATGCGCCCACGCGCCATTGCTGCTGCTGCCATGACCACTGCTGGGTCCCACGCTTCATTGCTAGAAAGACACACTCCTCTGCTGCCGCGTTATTTTTCTATTCATGTTAGCACCAATCTTCGTAGCTAGCACCATTACTTAAGCCATTATGTTTGACAAGATTGGCATAAAATCTACTCGAAATATTATTTCACAACAAGGCTCATGACTTTGAAGCCATGAATCCACCAACTCCTTCGAGACATCAAAATAATTATTTTTTATAGGTAAATAGTTTTATATAAATTTAAATAATATAAAAGTTATCATCCTCCAATTTTTTAGTTATGAATGGAGGTGGTGTTGTTAACCAACAATGACTGAAGTTATTAACTCTTGCATATTTTGCTAAGGAGTTTGTTACTTCATTAACATCTCTTGAGATATAAGAAATCTTCCAAAGGTTTATGAGCTTTAATCTAACTTGACAATCTTGGATGATGTTCAGAGTTGTCCACTTAACAGTAGAAAGTCTTCCTCCAATTGCTTCAATCACATTCTTGCAATCCCCTTCCAAATAAAGCTTCTGCACCTTCCTTTAAATGACCCAATTTATAGCTTTAAGTGCTGCTAAGGCTTGTGCTTGCTCTTCATCAACTGCAATGGTGGTATCACACCTTTCTCCCTCAAAGTTCCCTTCACAAAAACGTTGAATTAGTCTCAAACCAACTAAATTAGAACCTTTTAAATATGAGGGATCAAAGTTGATCTTTGTTTCTTCATCCTTAGGTGGCTTTCAATGGGCTCTAATTATGTTCAAATCTTGGTTATCTCTGTGTAGTAGTGAACTTTCCAAGTCAATAATGTATTTATTTATTTGAACAATGATTTCATTAAGATTAATCTGCACATTATCAAACACCACAGAACACCTTTGTTTCCATACAAACCACAAAATTATACAAATGAATCTAAGAGCTTGCTGGTGAGAATCATTAGTGAAGTTAGGAGATACAAACCAAGACAGTAACCAGTTATCAAAATACATATTAGAAATCTGCTGAGCAACATTGGTGTCCATAGCAAACCAAACCCTCTTGGTTATCTGACAATCAACAAACAAATGTTGGAGTGTTTCATTTCCTCTTGACAAAAAGGACAAAGCTTATTAATATTGTGCATTATCTGCCCTATCCTGCCTCTAGTTGAAAGGCATTTGTGAGCACATTTTCATAGGAAACGTAAAACTTTAGGTGGTAGTTGTAGCTTCCACAAACTGGCCCATTGAAAGTTGTCGCCTCCTGAGTTTTTACCTTGCAATTGCCTGTTTAGCAAGAGATTGTAAGCATTTTTGACAGAAAATAAGCCATTATTACTACTTTTCCATCTGATTTTGTCAAATCCCTGCAAAGAGCATATTGATCCAATTCTTAGTGTCATTATCAATTAATTAATCTATTGTTTTTACATCAATAAAAGCAAACTGAGAAGGAAGAACAGAGTCTCTTGTAGGTACCCAAATATCCTTCCATATACAAATATTCTTACCATCTCCAACTTTCCAACAATAATTAGATTTAATAATTTCAAGACCCACACATATTCCTCTCCAAATCCAAGACCCATTTTTTGGCATTTCATCCCTTATGGGATTACTTCCCAGATAACACTTATGTTCTAAAATTTGAACCCATAAAGCATTAGGGTTCCCTAGAATTATCCATGCTAACTTCATTAGCAAAGCTTTATTAAATAAAGCAGACCTCTTGATGTTTAAACCTCCTAAGGCTTTGGGAGTAGCAACTGTATCCCAAGAAATGAGGTAAATTCCTTTATGGATAGCATTGTTATGCCACTAAAATTTTCTCTGGATGTCATCCAGTTTATCCGTCAATTTCTTTGGCATATGGAACACTTCTATCTGGATAGAGATCCTAACACAGTTTGAATTAGAACAATCTTCCCTGGTTGATTGAGAAATTTACTTTTCCAAGTATCTAACTTACAATCAAAATTATCAAGCAAACCTTTAAAGGACTTCATTTTATCCCTATGCAAGAGAAGAGGAACACATAAATACTTGTATTGGAGAGATAGTCTTCTAATGTTCAGGGTGTTAATAATAACATTCTTCCTAGTTGGGTCAGTGTAAGGACAAAAATCCAAGCCTGACTTAAAATAGTTTATGGACTGACCTGACATGACACTAAAAGATTCAATTATACTCTTCAAATTTTTAGCATTAGATCAATTTCCCTAGTGAAGATCAGGCAATCGTCTGCAAAAAAACAGATGAGTTATGCTATGGCTTATTGGAGCAACCCTGATCCCATGAATTAGGTTGCTCTGCTCAGCATTGATTAGCCTCTTTAAAAAATAATTCATATAAAGAATAAATATGTAAGGTGACAGAGGGTCACCTTGCCTCAAACCTCTAGATGGATAGAAAATCTTACTTGGAGCTCCATTATGTAGCACAGAAGTAGAAAATATCGAAATGCACTGCAAGATCATATGGCACCAATCTTCATGGAATCCAAGAGTCTTGAGGTAACTGATTAGAAACTGCCATTCAATTCTATCGAAGGCCTTAGCCATATCCAATTTGATAGCCATTAAGCCATGCTTAGATTTATGCTTCTTCATTGTGTCAATTAGCTCATGAGCAATAACAACATTATCAGTAAGAAGTCTTTTTTTCTAAAAAGCACTTTGATAGGGTGATATGATTTTACTAAGCAATATCTTTAATCTATTAGTCATCAATTTGGAGATAATTTTATAAGAAAAGTTACAGAGGCTTACAGGCCAAATCAGCTGCATTCTTAGGACAATTCAGTTTGGGTATAGGGATAAAAAATTATGGTTGTTTTCCTTTAAAATAAATTTAGAATGAAAGAAAGATCTAACCATTTGAATAGTATCCTCACCCACGACATTCCATATTTTCTGGTAAAAACCGGGAGGGGGGGGGGGGGCGACCATCTAGACCTGGAGAGGTCCAAGGTTTCATATTGAAGACAACATTTTTAATCTCCTCTGCAGTTGGCATTTTGAGAAGAGATTCATTGTCCAGGTCACTAATACAAGGAATAAACTGTGACCAATAAGATTCATTCGGAACAGGATTAACACTAGTATTCATACCATTAAAGTGATTAAAGATATTAGTAGCAATACATGCTCTGTCGGTAATCTAATTACCCGAAGCATCTTGAAGAGCCTCAATTTGGTTCCTCCTTCGTCTGTAATTTGCTCTTGTGTGGAAATAGCTGGTATTTCTATCATCAAACTTAAGCATATCTTCTTTAGCTCTCGTTTTCCAGAAATCTTCATTCACATCTTCCCAATAATTAAGGTTGTTATTTAAAGATATTAACCTACTATCATCTGTATTAACTACAACTTGAGAGTGAAGATCTTCCAGTTGATTTTTAATGTCTCTAATGTTTGTCTGAATATGGAAAAATGAATTAACATTCCAATCTATAAGGGCTTCTTTCACATTCTTGAGACTTTTTTATGCTTCAAAACATTAGAACAATTTCTAGGTGAATACTAATTCTTTTTAATCACCTCCTTACACTTAGGATCATTCAATCAGCACTTATTCAAAATCAAATTACATGGGGGGATAAAACATGGGGTTTTAATCTGGCGGTTTACATCAACATGGGTGTAGCACTACCCCATGACAAGGAAGTTATAGAGTAAGTGGTAAGTTGGAGCGGTTGAAGAGATACTGGAGTCATGGTCTAGAAGTTTCCAGAAACTTCCCAGAGACAAAGTAGACGGTTATTCCCACAACCTCCACTTATCCATCTCCCCACAACTACCACTACTTTACAAGGAAAGTGTGTGGCCTCAAAACATTATAAATAGGCTTCTTAGCCAATTTCAAAACAAGAAATAGGCAACAGACAGAGAAAAGATAGAAGATCATTCTTACAAGCTCTGCTATTTTTCTACCACAACACACAATTCCTTCAACTTTCTTTGCTTCCTTCCCTAAGATCAACCCATCTCCTTTTTTTGTAACCGAAGCAGAACAAATACAGATATCCTACTTTTTTTTATTTGTTTTGTACGATTTTGATCCTCGATTCTAAAAAGTACTTCTACAATACATTGTTTTGCCTGAGAGAAATTTTTTAGGTAAAAACAATTGGCCACCACAGCAGGAGATTAACCTCTCGGTAACAAAATTCAATTTTCAAGATAGTTGGCCTTAGGTGAAATTCAACTACAACCAATTTTCCCATGTCAATATAAATGGTGATGCTCACAACTCCTCTCCAACAGTCAACGGCACCACCAACTCACATCCCACTAACGGCATCACCGAAGTAGCCGAAGCTCTAGTCACTCTGGATGAACTAATACGAAAACAAGAATCTCAGGCGAGAATCTTAGTAAGACTTGAAGATACGGTAGGGGCTTTATTCTCCTCTCTTGTCAAATCAATAGAAGAAGTAGGGTTTTGTAGCGTTTTTGAACAAGGCCCAGGTTCTACATAACCGAATTTCTCGACTGGTGATTCTTCACCACACAATATTGGGAGTTTCACTACTACAGAAAAACCCGTGGACCAAGAAGCCATGTTTCTGATTGAGAACTTGTGTGAGCTTCTCCACTTTTCCAAGGATCAACGTGTCAACACCTTTGCTGCTCTCAACCGCATAGCCGTGGACACGTATTTAACGCCATCTCCGATGGAAATAGAGACAGCCACATCAAATAACCCAACTATATATAGCGTCACATTCACTGAGGAAGACATGATGGCCGAGGAAGGACACAAATGATCCATGTACATTACCGCTCACGTCAAGGAGACCGAGTTTGAGAGGGCGTTTATTGACACAGGAGCAGCTGCTAACATCATTACACTCAAGACGCTCAAAGTTGCACAAGTTCCTCAGAATCAGATCGTACAACATCCCATAAAATGAAAGATTTCGAAGGTAACCGCACTAATTCTTATGGCCATGTTTATTTAAATTTATAAGTTGGTCCCATCGTTTCCAAGGTGAAATTTCACGTTACTACGAAAGAAACTGAGTACCATATGATACTGGGACGCCTATGGATACACGCCAACAAGGTTGTTCCTTCCACCTACCACCAATGTATGAAAGCAGTGCTGAACGGGAAGAACATACGCGTAACGACGTCACCATCACCCTATACTCCAATATATGATGTTGAGTTCTTCAAACCAGAAGAGGATGTCGTCAAGCCATCCAACAAGGTCTACATCACACCATTACCCGACTGGGTATCGATAGCATACGAGTCATCAACCTTTGCTGCAAAAGCTGGAATACCGAGAACGACTTCCAGACCCTCTGGATACTACTATGAAACTCCAGCACTGCAAATCCTGAACCTGTTAAGAAAAGTCATAATTTGTGACTAGTTACGACAACGAAGGTAGAGTGGTCTACCTTCGCAATCGATGTTAGCAATTAACAAGGGAGACACTCGAAGAATCTCCCCACACCGCAGATATGCAGCCATAATGAGGAGCAATATCATGAAGAAGTCCAAGATGTGCCACGAGAATTACAAGATAGTACAGACGCCATAGCTAACACACTTGAAACTATCAATCTAGGAACGGAAGAGAATCCGCGACCAGTTTCAATCAACTCAGCCTTGTCACCAGAAGAAAAAGCGGGGCTTGTCAATCTACTCAAAGAATATCAAGATGTCTTCGCCTGGACTTACGAAGAAATGCCAGGGTTAGACTACAAACTGGTCACTTATCACCTGCATGTCGCTCCTAACGCCAAACCAGTCAAACAACAACCTAGACAGTTCATGCACGAAGTTGAAGACCAAATCAAGAATGAAATTCCAAAATTATTATCAGCAGGCTTCATCAAACCTATCCAACACCCCACATGGTTGTCTAATGTTGTCCATGTCAAGAAGAAGAATGGACAAATAAGATGTTGTGTGGACTTCAGGAACCTGAACAAATCTTGTCCTAAGGATGACTTTCCTCTCCCAAACATTGACATGCTCGTAGATGCTACTAACATGCTCGTAGATGCTACTAGCGGGCATGACATGTTTTCATTCATGGATGGCTATATTGGCTATAATCAAATAAAGATGTATGAATATGATGATCAGAAAACCGCATTTCGAACTCCTATTTGGAACTTCTACTACTCAGTAATGCCCTTCGGATTAAAAAATGTCGGTGCTACCTACCAAAGAGCCATGACAACGATTTTCCACGACATAATGCACAAGCAATTGGAAGACTATGTCGATGACGTAGTGGTAAAATCTAAAAGCAGATCATCCATGTAGATATTTTACGCCAGGTTTTCGAGAGGTGCCGTGAATATCATTTGAAGATGAACCCTCTGAAATGCGCTTTTTGGTGCATCCTCTGAGAAATTTATGGGATTTCAAGTAACAACAGAAGGAATCAAGGTAGACCCGATCAAGACACAGGCTATCACCACCATGCCACCGCCACGCATTATAAGGGCACTCAAGAGCTTCATGGGAAAGGTATCATAATTCGACGTTTTATTCCTGGACTAGCTCAATTCGTTGCTTCATAGGATCCAAAATCTATCACCACCCGCGTCTTACGCTCCGTGCAGCTGCTGGGCCAATGCTTCGTGTTGCTACCCACGCTCCGTGCCACTTTTGCGCTAATGCCCGGCCCACACTCCTTTGTTTTTCCCATGCACCTGTGCTGCTGCCACAACCACTGTTGGGTCCCACGCTCCATTGCTACCATGCCACGCTCCTCTTCTACAACGTTTTTCTTCTATTCATGTTATCACCAATATTCATAGATAACACCATTACTCAAGCCATTATGTCCGACAAGATTGGCATAAAATCTACTAGAAACATTATTTCACAACAAGGATCATGGGTTTGAAGCCATGAGCCCACCAATTCCTACGATATATCAAAATCATATTACATGGGGGGATAAAACATGGGGTTTTGGTCTGGCGGTTTACATCAAATGGGTGTAGCACTACCCCATGACAAGAAAGTTATAGAATAAGTGGTAAGTTGGAGCGGTTAAAGAGATACTGGAGTCATGGTCTAGAAGTTTCCATAAACTTCCCAGAGACAAAGTGGACGGTTATTCCCACAACCTCCACTTCTCCATCTCCCCACAACTACCACTACTTTACAAGGAAAGTGTGTGGTCTCAAAATATTATAAATAGGTTGCTTAGCCAATTTCAAAACAAGAAACAGACAACAGACGTAGAAAAGATAGAAAATCATTCTCACAAGCTCTGTTATTTTTATACCAAAACTCACAATTATATATACAATTCCTTTAACTTTCTTTGCTTCCCTCCCCTAAGATCAACCTATCTCCTCCCTTTGTAACCGAAGCAAAACAAATATAAATATCCTACTTATTTGGATTTGTTTTGTACAATTTTGATCCTCGAAACTAAAAAGTACTTCTACATTATTTTTTTTTTCCTGAGAGCAATTTGTTAGGTACAAACAAAGGGAAAGCCAACATCGATTTTAACTTCGTTGCAAGGCCAAAGGCCAAGCTAAGCCTAGTCTTCATAGGCCAAGGAACTTTAGGAAAGTATACACAGGCTTATGCATAACTATCGCTACTTAGCATGCATAATGCATTCTCGAGTACGCAACACGGATGAATGATGTTTTCGCATAATTCATGCTCCAACAGCTAAGCTACAAGCATATTGACGCTTATGCATCAAGTATACACCAACGTATAGGCCACATCGCCATACATGTGCATTACCTTTCATGCATATTCAACCCAAGCCCCCTCCCTATATATGTCTTAATCGTATTTCCATATATTTGGAAAAGGAGGGTAAGGGACATCCATCGAATGCACTTTTTAGTAGTGCATACTCGGGTATGCATCACGGATCAGTGAAGCTTTTTCGGGTAAATTGATAGCAACATGGACGCTTGCTTGGGCAAGCATCCTCGGGTACACTTCATCGATTTCCAACCAACGACTCCTCCCTATATATGTTTTATTCGCACTTCTACAAGTGGATATAAGGAGGATATATGACATTCATCTACTGCACTTTCGAGTGATGCATTCTCGGGTATGCATCACGGTATAATAGTGTCTTAGCACTATAATGCATTCTCGGGTACACAACATAGGGTCAGTGATGCATTCTCAAGCATGTATCACGGCATAATAGTGCTTAGCACTATAGTGTGTTCTCGGGTATGCTTCATGAATTCCTTCTTATATATATCTTATTAGTATTTCTACAAGTGGATACAAGGAGGGTTAGGGGTATTCATCGACTGCACTTTTTGGTGATACATACTCGGGTATGCATCAAGGCAATAGTGCCTCAGCACTATGATGCGCTCTCGGGTACGCGTCAAGGCCATTTATGCCTTTCCCGGGTAAGGGTCATTTTTGACTTGTGATGCATTCTCGAGTATGCATCACGCATAATAGTTCCTTAGCACTATAACTCAAGGCCAATGCATCCACACCCTGATGGATTCCTAAGTAAGCTTTATAAGCCTAGGATGAAGCTTCATCCCATATCATGACGCGTCCATGAATAAGCATCATGCAAAAATTTCTCGTGTTACATTAATCTTATTGCAGCCACTCTAAATTTTATACAACCTTAAAAACATGTTTTTTATTTTTACTACTTATTTCTACCTGGCCCAAATTTTTACTAAATTTAAACTTAAGCCCAGATAGAAAACTGGTCAAGCCCAACCTATACAACTTTTGTAGTTCTGCCACATATTATTTGGAACAGATAATGAAAAAGCAAGTCGGGAGTAGGGACTTATAAAACGTCAATTCACTGGGCATTGGGCTTCAATAGACTTGATATTCCTCTTTAAAAAATTTAGTATACTAATTGTCTAACTAATTAATAGTTATTATACTAAATTATCTAAGTAATTATATATCCAACCAATACTTAGCGAATAACATTTTATATAGTTATAAATATATCTAATTATACAGTTAAAAGCTTTTTGGTAGGTTTTTTAGTGTCAAAAGAAAGGAAGCTTCTTAATGCTTGAGGTTTGAATATCAACTTTCTTCCATAATACTTTGAAAGATAACTTGGGAAATTTATTGATACCCAAATATGTGTGACCTTTAATCAAGGGTCACTACTCTCTTCCCATGTCCCAAACCCACTAGGAGGCTGAGGACTTGGGGATTTAAGTCTAGCTGATGAGAAAGTTCCCAAGGGTAAAAAGAGAAAAAAATAGTCAGAAGGTTTAAAAGGGTGTTGACTAGGGATTTAAGGTTGCCTTATTGAGGAAGAAATAGTAGTTCGGTAATAAAGGTAGTAAAAGGAAACATGTCATCATAAGGTAAGAGAGAGAGAACTATTAAGGAAAAGGAAATAGTACTTGCAAAATGATCTATGGAACTTTCTCTTCTAAGCAAAAATAGGAATGTACTCTGTTGTGACTTGGACCGAATTCTTTTTACTATTTTACCCTAAAACAATTGGCGACCATAGTGGGAGTCTGGTTTCTTGTCCAGCAGAAATTATCCAATTTGTACTAGCAAATTATGAGTGGATGACATCCTGCGTAACCTAGATGATAGGTGTTCGAAGATGTACACAACGATAACGAGGAAGAATTATCGGTGCATGTCGTAGTTGCTACACTTATAGTTTAAGGAACTCCCGTGCTTGATAAAGTGAAAAATACAGTGATCGAGGGGTCAATTCTTCTAAACAAAGCCCACAAGATATGCATATTGAACTTAAGGGTCATGTTCATCGATAATCGGAACTTCGCAAACTAATGAAACAAGCGCAAGAGAAAGAACAAAGCATGACCGCGCCTGGGGTTACTCTACCGAGAAAAGTTACCCTTAAAAAGATTACGATGAAAGAGAGTTTTCTCAAGGGGATATCGGAAGATGTAATTTCCAAGTATCTAGAAAAAAATTACCTATGGTGAAGAATGATAGTTATGAGACTATGGATCCACCATACTCGGCTGAAGTGGCTAATTACCAATTCCCTAAGATTACACTTCTCCAAAGTTCAATACATATAACGGTCAGGGGAATGCCCGTGAGCATCCTGGTCGCTTCTCGCCATCAATAAATTCCCACTCCACCTCTTGAACCGTGATAGTCCAATTATTCATAAAGAAAGTAATACGCGACTAAGAAAAAGGTAACCATTATTGATCTAAGCAAATGTACTCAACGAGTAGGCGAATAAGTTGGAAAATACATTACCCGATCTTGGAACCTTTTCTTGGAACGCCACGAGGATATCAAAGAAGAGTTTTTGATATAAAAATATGTCAGGGTATGACGAAGACGCTTAGGTGGAACTTGACTACTTTTATATTCCAGACTTTCGTCGAGATAGAAGAAGTCATAACATTTAATCAAAACCGCATCATCCCCAACATTCAATAATCGACAAACAACCAACACAGAAGGACGGAGGGCGCCAGCATACCCTGGTGGAAGACGCTACATTTGGAAATACAGAAAGAATTACAAGTAAATTCGGACAGACTGTTATACCAACAGTTCATGGACTTGCTGATTTTAGCAAAAATTAAATTAGTGAAGCATCAAAGGCCATAGCGGTGGTTGCAGCCGGAAAACCCTATATCCTAGTACCAAAAGGAGCAATCGTGTTCACAGACGAAGACATTCGCTATCTAGGAGAACACCCCCGCCCATTATACTTAACTGCAACTATTAACATTTTAAGAGAGCGTTCATCCATAGAGGCGCGTCGCTGAACTTAATCTTGTTATACACGTTAGAGCTCATAGACTTCCAACATAATGCCATTTGAATTACGCGACTAAAATAAAAGGATTTAGTGTACAAACGCAGATGAATGTATGAGTGGTCATTCTAGTCATGAGGATAGGTTTGATCAGAACTTTGATATTTTTCCATGTGCTTGAAGACGACACGATGTTTCATGTGTTATTTGCAAGGGGATGGCTATACAATCATAAAGTAGTATCTTTTGTTAGAGCGAATGTTCGGTTGAACCTACATACCTTGGTAAGTCAAGTATTTTGTAAAATTTAGATGTCAAAACTATTTCTTAATTGAGCATATTACAGAAATCTTCAGTTTGGAATAAATTAAGTATTAGAGTCTTAGGATTTTCTTATTTACTCAAGACAATAGATAATTAAATATCACATGAAGACATCAATTTGAAGAACTTAATCGAGGTAAGTAACAAAAACTGATCTTTCCTTTTGAACTCGTTTCAATCTATCTATTTATTTATCGTAGCAAAAGTCGAGAATTTTAGTAGATATTGAAATCATTGAAGATCTTATCAGAACTAGCTACTGCTAGGTCTAATGATATTTCAACTTTTAAGAACTTGCTTTTCAAGAACTCAAAACTAATTAAGCTTAAGAGAAAAACACAAGTGTTAATGAAAATCTCAAGGCTTACAAATTCATTCCTGAGTTTGTAAGGTTTTATTTTGGTAGTTTACTAATGATGATTTTAATCACTTGAGAACCAAAGAATTAAGTTTCTGAACCTATATCTTGTAGAACTCAAAAATAAGGCAATAAATTCTTTGACTTCACGAACCTATAGAAGAAAAAATTCTCTTGTGTTTTAATGTCATTTGAGTTCGTGAACCTAGTACAAGAGAATTTTCCTCATACTTTTGAGCATTTGAGTTTGCAAACCTAAACGGGTGAGTTCGCAAACTCAAATTACATATTTACTCTTAAAGCCTTCTTGCATTTGAGTTCGTGAACCTAATAAAGGTTTATACTCATGTAACTTATTTTCATTTGAGTTCGCAAACCTATTTCCTTTAGTTCGCAAACCTACAAAGCTTTAGTACTTTAATTCTCTCTTATTGTTCCAAAAAAGTAAAACTTGAGTTTATGGATCTAAAAGCTTAATGAACCAACCCATAACTATATATCTTTGGGCTCATTCATTTTTATTTGATTATTCGAGGAGAATTTTCCACACACTTAGGAATAAATATCTCTTAGCTAATTCCTTTGGCTGGAAAGTCTACTTTTTTCTTGAAAGTTTTAAGTTATCTCTGTTAGTAATTTTTTAATATAATTAACTTTAGCTAACAATTGCCTTCGCAACTTCAAACCATGGAAAGAACCTCATTGAAAGTCAAGTTTTTTTTAAACAAACAATTTTTTATATCTTAGGAAATGACTTTGATTTAACAATTGAGAATTAACTTAGGTTGCAAGAAATTCATTGCTTATATCTTAAATAACCCAACCTTAATTGATTACTAATTGGGGACATTATAAACAAAGAAAACTCAATCCCTACACGCTTGTGTATCTTGTTGCAAAGTTCGTCCTCCAAAGAACTAAGGATCTTCGAGATCTAAGGTTCGACGAAAGGCTACACTTTGGATTTGTGAAGTACATGTTCACCTATCTTGAAGAAAGATACACTAGTGAAAAATGGTGTTTTAACAACTCACATCAACGATCAACATTAACGGTCGTTGACTTTTGACCGACCAAGACGGTCGGGAATTAGAAAAAACACGGAGAATATCTACGACTGCTAAAACGGGTCTCAGAATATTTACTATTTTAGCCCTTATTTTACTACCCTTTCCATGACCGATGCATGCGGATGTATCTCTCGTAAATTTTCTGAGCAATTTTCCGACCTCTCTCTACGGTCAAGATTTGCTTCTTGTAGATGAACGACTCGATCTAGACAGATTACTTTGTTAATGAAGCTTAATATAGGGGCTCCCATATCTAAATGGGGCTCCAATTTTTTTGTCCCAACCAAAGCCCGTGGCTAAGGGGTGACCTAGGGGCAAGTCAAATGTCAATTCTACCCTTAATCTAATTAAAACTTAAACACACTTAACACTAATTAACTCTCCATGTTTTAATCTAATCAAGAGATTCAAGAACAAATCGACCAAAATCAATCACCACAACAACCAACAATGGTGTATCTAATTGATTGAACAAAACCCATGTTATTCTTAGAACTTCTAATTGATTGAATTGCATGATTGATTATGAATTGGGTTTTTAAAAATATGTACACAGTAGAAATTACGGTTGGGTTCGGATGAAAACCCAACCGTAACTTCAAATGTAGAAGATGAAGATTTAAGAATGTTTCGGTTGGGAAATCCAACCGTAACAATTTGCGGATTTTTTTCAAAAAGAATTTACGGTTAGGTTTTTAGAAACACCCAACCGTAACAAATCTTTAAACCCCAATTGTAAAATTATATAAATTTATTTTAAGTTTTTTTCAATTCTATCTTGTAGAGAATTGAAAGACGAAGCTAACCCAAAAAAAATGAGGTCAATCGGACATTATATGAAGGAGTTATGATCAAAACGGTGACATTTTTATTTGTATCCAGGAAGAATTACGGATGGGTTGGGCCAATAAACTCAACCGTAACTCTGAGCATTTTGGGCCTCCAAGAGGCCAGAGTTACGGTTGGGTTTATTGGCCCAACCCAACCGTAATTCTTCCTGGATACAAATAAAAATGTCACCGTTTTGATCATAACTCCTTCATACGATGTCCGATTGACCTTATTTTTTTTGGGTTAGCTTCGTCTTTCAATTATTTACAAGATAGAAATGAAAAAAATCTCAAAATCTATTTATATAATTTTACAATTGGGGTTTTGATTAGTTACGGTTGGGTTTTAAGGCAAAACCCAACCGTAACTATATGATGAAACATGCACTAAAGCTAACAAAATTAGTTACGGTTGGGTTATAAGCCAAAACCCTACCGTAAATTCTACTGTGAACTCAAAATTGGATTATCTAATTTTGGTGTTTTTCGGTTTTTCTTTGTTTGAATGACCCAATTTACCTACAATCTAGTTAAAATGATTGAATAATTTCAAATTTTGGATTTTAAAACTCAAATTTGACCTCAAAAATCAATGCTCAAAAGGATGAGTTACGGTTGGGTTTTAAGGCAAAACCCAACTGTAACTCTGTGTTGAAATGGTGTTCTTCATTTTCTTCCAGTTACGTTTGGGTTTTCAACAAGACCCAACCGTAAGTCTGGATGTTCTTGGTGTTACGGTTGGGTTCGACATGAAACCCAACCGTAACTTTCTCTGAATAACAAAAAGTCAAACTTTCAAATCGTGATTTCATCTAATTTGAGCCATAAAAAGATCAAGAGTTTAATCTAGAGGTATCTAAATGCTACTATCGTTGATTGAATCAAAATCTAGGGTTTAAAAAAACGACAAAATTTTCTTAAATTTCATCTAGTTTTTCTTCGCACAAAACACAAATTCAAAAAATAAATAATTTGAATTCAATTTGAGTAAGTCAAAGATTATGTTTAATTAATCATGATTAACTTAATTTAATCTTAACAAATTAATGTAATTAAGATTACTAATCAGGGGTGATTTGGGTATTATAAAAATATTATGGATAAGGGGTTTTTGAATTCTACTTCAAACTGTCTCTATTTCGTCTTATTATTAAAGCCCCTCCAGGATTTTGGAACCCCTATTTCAGCCTTCTTGTTAATATCGAGCCTTATATATCTTCACATCTCTTTTCTCTCCCTCTTCTCTCACTTCCTAGTTGCAAAAACCAGAGACAAAAAAAATCCATCTCTCTGAACACCACCAAGAACTAGAAATTCCGCCATTAAAACCTAAATTCGTCTCAAAACCTCACTACCACAAACCTTCCACATCTCTCATTTTCGTAGATTTAGGGTTTGATTTTACAATCTCATCATCAGGTACGGTTAGGGTTTACAATTTAAGTTTTTTTCTTTTCTTTTCTAGTAACCTTATTTGTTTTTTTGGTTGATTTTCTTCATAGGGTTTTAATCATTATTCGTTTATTGGTTGATTCAGTTAATCTTCAACAGCTGAAGTTATAGGAAGATCTTCATCAGGTATAACTTTTATCCAATTTGGTATTCAGTGTTGGTATTTGGGTGATGATTATTGTTTTCATGATACTAAGGTTGGGTTTGGTTTGTATTAGGGTTATGGATCATGTTTCAGGGTTAATTTAGTTTGAATTAAATTTATAGATCATGTATTAGGGTTAATTGAGTAAGTATTGTTGATTTGGTTTGTGGATCATTTTCAAGGTTGTTACCCTTGTTAGTATGATTTTTTGTAGTTCTTTCAGTTTTTTGTTTGTGTTCTTAATTAGTTCTTTCTGTTTTCTGTGATTGGTGATGGAGTAATATGTTGTTAGGTTTAATTTTGACTAATTTTGTCTCGATTGATGTAAAATGATTACTAATTTGGGGATTTTAATGTACAAGAATGTAATTAGGTTTTGTAATGGGATTTATGTGTTTGTTGCTAGGTTAGTTACTGAAATTGAATGATTTGAGCTTTAATTTTGAGTTAGAATGATGTTATTCTTGATTCCAACATGATTTAGAATCTCTGAAGTATATATAGTTTATTATGATTTTGAATGATTTTGTTTTTATTCCAAGCTAGCTAGGTTTTTGTATTGTTAACAATCTTTCAAACTGATTTTTGTTAGACAACTATGACAAGACTTCATGCTGGAAGTAGCAACCGATCCCGGTCTGCAAGTACTAGGTCGGCAAGTACTACTCCTAGGTCAAATGCATCTAACTGGCCAAGGACCTTGCTCGATTCACAAGGATCTCCATCAAATGATGGTGAACATATTTCTACAAGTCCAAGTGAAGGGAGTCGACGTGTGTTTTTGTCAGATGGTGATCATTCTCCAAGCCAAGGTAATGAGAATGAAGCCGAGGGAGATGGATGGCATGAGGCTTTTCATCAGACAGATAATGTAGCTGACGTTACTGAGGAAAGCGGGATCAATGGTAATACACAACACTATATATGATATGTTATCAAGTTACCTTCTAATTTATTTTGTTTTTTCTGTAGATGATCACCGTCTCGAAATTCAGTTCAATTGTAGTGGACAACCAATAAAAGATACTTCTTAGCCATATGCTACCAAAATTGGAAAGATAACTAGGTGTGTTGTGTCACCACATTATGATGATTGGAGAAATGTCCCTTGGGAACTTAAGGAAGAAATTTGGAGAAGCATTAAGAATGTGTACAAGGTACCTGAGTTCACCAAAGTCAAAGTTATAAGTATGGCAAATAAATCATGGAAGAATAGAAAGTCTACACTAAGACTATAGTGTGATAAATTTGAAACGGTTGCCGAGAGGAAAAAAAATACATCAGAAGGTGTGAAGAGAGAAGATTGGGAATTATTTGTTGAGTTGCATAGTTCAGCCAAAGATAAGAAACTAAGGGAAATAGGGAAGAAGTCTAGGAAGCAACTAAAATCTTTACATAGTACTGGTAGGGATGGTGTTGCACGTCGTCAGCATGTAATGGAATAACAAAGTACAACTGGTAGTGTAACAAGAACACGTGTGTACTTGGAAACACATGTTTACCAAGAAATCCCTGAAGAAGAACGTCACTTGTTTGTGCCTGATTCTTATGAAATAACTTGCATAAGTTATGTTGTAAGTTCAATGTTTTCTATATTGGTTTTCGATTCACTCTCTAGTTCTTAAAAAAAAATCCACTTACATATGATTTCTGGTGTACTTTGCAGGAAAAGGTAAGGCAGATGTATGAAACTGACAAGTATAGGGAGGAAACCCATTTGGACAGAGATGCAGTTGCAGAGTTGGGTGCACATCAATTCATATTTTTGTTTGCAAAGAATAATTTGTTAGTTACTATGGATAACTGATTTTTTACTTGTTCATAGGTGTTTGGAACTGATGATAGGGGGCCTTGTTCGAGGAATGGGAGGGGGGATATCAAAGACTGAACTGATTGCTTCTGCATTTCCAAGGGAGCAGTTACTTCAACAAGTGCTGAAGACTAGAGTTGTTGAAGATCGTGTCTGTAGTCTTGAAGTAATTGTGGACACACTAATGGCTGGTGCAAATCGCAATCCTAACACCAGCAATGCTAATGCCCAGGTAACATTCTGTAACTAGTTAATGATTGGAATCAGAAGCTTGAATGACATAACATTGTTTTTCAATGAGTTTGTTCCTATTAGTTTGTACTGTTTTTGTTATGTACACCAGTAATTCTTATTGCATATTGCAATGTCATAATTATCTTCATGGAATGAATGGTGGTGGTCCTCAACCTAGAAGTCAGGCAGTAGTATTGATAAATATGAGAAAGAGAGTCGTTGCATTGGGCCGTATCGGTAGGAGTGTGCCGCCACCAAATGATGAAGACTATTTGGTCCTCATTGATGAAGTTCTGATACCTTCTGAGGGTCTCTGTGATGGTGACGGAACTTTTGCTGATATTGATATAGGCGACAAGATTATATGGCCACAACACTCAGTTTGTCAATGGTTAGCAGCTGGTGATTCTGGTTTTTAGGTATATACTGAATTGGAAATGTTATTTTTTTGTGGAGGTGTTCTGAACTTTTGGGGTTTTTTTTTGGGTGCACATGGTTGGTATACATGTAAACATACTGTTACTACTTTTTTAGGTATAACTTTTGGGAACTTTTTTGGGTATACATGGTTGGGATACATGTAAGTAGTTTGGGTTTAGTTGAACTTGCAAGTTTGTTTGGTTTTGAGTCTCATCTCTTTTTTTTTTTGCAAAGAAGAAGACACTCAAAACATGTAAATGAAGTATCTTGCAACTTCTATGGATATGTAGCTTCAGCATGTTTAGCCATGCTCTTATCCAATAAAATATGTTACTTGTTCATATCATCGAATGTCCTAGTCTTAGGAATTAAGTTGGAGGTAAAACTCTGGCTGCTACTTTTGATGATATGCTGATGATATGCATGTCTGATTGATAAGTGTATAATTTATTATTCCATCCTATTTAGTAAAAGTGTTATTATTATTTTTTTATTTTAGCCTAAAAATAGGTCAAAATAAAAAAGTATAGTAACATTTTTGTTGAAACGGAAGGAATATATATTTATATGATTTCCATGTACTTAGTTTTTATATTTTTTTGTGACTTATTGTATATTACGTTTGTTTTTGTTTATTTATCTTTTATTAGGTTAAATCGTCCAAGAAGAATGAATTCGTGCTTAATTGTGTAAAGTAAAGAAGTGCTATAAGTGAAGAAGGGCCAAAGACCGAGTGTAATTTGTTCAAATCCAGGATTTCTTGTCATCATCATGTATAGACGAAGAAACGAAGCCAACGACGAAAAGAATGAAGTAATTCTGACTTCGTATGAGAAAATTATAAGCAAAACAAGGACCAAGGGCAAAATAGTCATTTTAAGGGAACTACTATTGGCACCAGCCAATCCGCTAAGCGCTAACCAAGTTTTAAAATATTTATAATGACACCGGACCATTGGCTAAAGGCTGCCAAAGTTTAAATATTACTAATGGCACCTTTTCTTCTTCTTGGGGCTATCACCTCCTTCATCATCTTCTTCACGCGAGAAGATGGACCTGTTCTTCCTGCATTCTTCACGGCTGGTTTTTATGGTTGACAGCAAGGGACTTGAGCTGTGGAGTGTGGACGCTGCCATTGATTGATGAGATGGAGTTACTTCCATTAATGGTGGTAGTTGAGTTAGGTGATTAATGGAGTTGAATTTGTGGTGCTGTAGTTTGGTTATGGCAGTGAGGCTCGTGATTATTAGTGGCAGAGTCGTGGTGGAAAATCAGAGTGAGGAGTTAATGGTGGTTTGTTTGCTGTCGTTCTCGTGATTATGGGTATTGATGGAGAAGATGAAGTCTGTAATGGATCTGTGGTTCGAGGAGAAATAAGAGTGCGGAGAGTTCTTGGTAGCTGAGAAAGATCGAAGTTGAGCTGATGATGGCAGGGATGATGATCATGGTTGTTGATGTCATGGAAGAATCAAATATATGGCAGTGAGGTAGTGATGATGCTTTTAATCGAGTTAATGAACCTGTGGGCTGTTAAGATGAACCTGTGTCGATGATGGTGAGGTTGGTTGATGGAGCTCGAGTTTGAATGGCTTGGCAGAGACGCTGTGTTGATGAAGAAGAGATTGCTGATGGTGATTGACGGCAGATGATTGGAAGTGAGAGCTCGAGGTGTGGTTGGTGCTGGTGATTGATGGAATTGACGAGAAGATGAGACTGGTTTAATGGGCTCGAGATATGGCAGTTGAGGGATATCAGTGAGCTTGAGATTGATAGAAGAGAGATGACGAGATGTTAACTGGTGGAGTGTTTAAGCCAAAAATTCCTTTTGCTAAACAACCAATCAAACTCTTGGATACAAGTTAAATAAATGTAAACGAATAACAAAGAACTATCTTTTAAAGTAATAAAGAATCATCTTTTTCATAAATTGTTTAAGCTCAATACAATAAATCATCTAGGTTTTATAATTTCTGGGTTTATAATCTTTACACTTTTCCATTCAATACAGAAATTCAAACATTATACAATTACTTCACATAGGTTTGTACCTAAAAATTTCTTCTCCTCCCTCTCTCAGGTTTTTTCTTCCTAATTTTTCCGTCCTCCTATTCGTTGTTTGATCTTCTCTATTTATAGATATATTTTTCTGATCGCTTTTTATACCACGTGTCGTTTTCTTCAGCTTAGTCATTGATTCTGGATCAATTCTTCTCTGGGTCGATCCATCTTGTTTCGATGTATCTATCGTCCTTGTACTTTATCTTTATTTGGTGCGATCGTATAGATGACAGATCGTTCTTAACAGCTTCTTGGTTCGATACTTTATATGTCCGACACGTGTTTCCTTATCCCTTAAGACTTCTGTGGCCTCGATCATAGAGTATTTATTATAATCTGCTTTCTCGATCATTAAGATAATATAATAATAATTACCTTTTACTTTCTCGATCTTTAAAAGAATAGAGTAATTATTATCTTTTACTTTCTCGATCATTAAGATAATATAATAATAATTATCTTTTACTTTCTCGATCTTTAAAAGAATAGAGTAATTATTATCTTTTACTTTCTCGATCATAAAATAATATAGTATTAATAACTTTTTGCTTTCCCGAACAGCTATCAATCAATGCTGTTTGTTTTATTCGTTGGTGTTCAGCTTTCTCGATCTTATGTGTCACTCATGCAGCTCTTTGCTCAGGAAACATCTCATGCCTTTTCGATATTCGATATCTTTGATAGTGATCCTGTGTTTCTCACCTTTTTTAATCTAGATGCTTCTTTACTTGATCCTCTTCCACGTGTCGTGCTTCTTTAATTTACTAACAATTTGCCCCCTTCTTCTCTTTTTTACAAAATCATCCAACGGTCGATCCGAGATTTTGAAAAATAGAGAAGGACTTGTCAGTTTCTTTTCCGCACGTTCTCCGAGTTTTCCGCTGGCTCTGTATTTATTACTTTTATGCACATGATTATGTCAGTTACACTTTCTCTTTTTTATGAAATCAAATCTTTTCCGATTATCTCGTTCTCCCATCTTGTGGCGGTTACTATTCTCCTTCTTTAAATATCCTGTAACTTTCTACTGTCTTTTTCTCTTTTAGTTATTGCATCTTGTTTTCCTTAATCTTTTCAAATCTTCCTACTACTCAGGAGCTCTGTTCTTGTTAATTGGTTTCTTCTCTACTTCAATTTGACCATTGTTAATTTCTTTTCTTCATGTAAGTAACTTTACTTTTCTTGATTCGAAATTTTCTTTTTATGGCTGTGGGTCTATTGATGTAGTGAAAAGATTGTGATTCTCAGGTTATGCATGAATAAAGAGACTCTTTTTTACACTGTAATTATTAATAGGTAATTTCTTCATATGTTAATCTTTTCTTTCTTTCGTTTCTTTTTGCTCAGATCTTCAATATGTCTCCAAGGAAATCTGACATTACCAGCAACCAGGGTGGAAACAGGAGATCAAGTAGGACTTCTTCATCTCAATACGCTGTTTCCCGTCGAGATTCATCTATTGCTACTCCTTCTCCTGCTGTACCTCGCACCGTACGGGATTCTTCTCCCGATATTCCTAATGTTGCCCCCAAAAGTAAACGGTCAATGTCATCTTATAGCTATCGATCCATGGATATTGAAGAATTTAAAAGAAGACATAACCTTCAAGGGTTTAAAGTTTCTTTTGCGGATAGTACTTCCGATATGATGACCTATGATTCGATGAGAAAATTTCAATATACCCATCATAGATTATTAATTTCTGTTGGTGCCTTGGAAGCTGGTCTTCATCTTCCTCTGTATGAGAAAAATAACTCTTTCCAATTCACAGTTCTTGCTACTCGCAGCAGGGCTCCACATACTCAACTTCGTTCCATCACACAGTATAATGGTAACTGGTGGCGGATTCTCGATGAATGTACCCTTCGCAGTGAGGGTCGTACCCGTCTTACTTGCTATGTTCCCGATCCCTCGGAACGTGTTAATTATACGCCTGAGAATTTCCAGAATACTTATGGTGATGGTATTACTGTTAAGAATTTTGTTAAATGGAGTGTTAGTCCTGTTCGCAAATGCTCCCAAGGGTTTCCTCTTCTTCGAGAAGTTGATGACCCCAGAATCAAGGTAGCCCCATTCACTAATGCTGATTTTCCTTCGAATGAGAGAATTCGTCGAGAACATGATTATAGGTGGTATCGTACTCCTATTCTGATCGAGGGACCTTGGGTATATGGTGATCTCCCTACTAGTGAAATTCAACATCTTCGCAACTGCTTTCCGAACTATTACCCCTGGAAATTGAACTTTGATGATTATATATTTGACTTCAAGGTTCGGAATTCTTAGTTGATACCATTTCTTTATAGTGTATCGATCTTTAATGACTTCTTTAAATATTTTTATTTATTATTATTTTTTATTTTTTTTTGACTTCAGGTCGATCCTTCTTTGGATATCGGAATCCCTCTTCCTCCACCTGATCGTGGTATTAAAATCGTCGAGAATAAACAGATCGTCGAGGATGAACAAACGATCGAACCCGTAGTTGATGGTAGAGGAAAGCGAAAATTAGTTCTCGCAGCAGAGAGGAAGCAAAAGAGGCCCAGAACTCTTGAACTCTCAACCGAGGTTATAGGAGAGATGGTTCCCAGTACGAATAGGGGAGAAGGAAGCTCGATGGTTGCTCTTCCATTGGATCAGTTTGATCCTATCGATGTTATTCCAGTTTCCTCGATGCCAGCAGAAATTGTGGTATCGGAACGATCCAATCCTATGGTTGCACCTTCTTCTGGTACTTCATCCAATTTTTATAACGTTGTTTCTCCACTTCCATTTGATTTCGTGCTTGATTCCCCTGTACCTGATAATGGTGCATTGGAAACTTTTTCTGGCCTTCCTCAAGAAGAGGGAGATGATATTGTTATTGATGATCTTATTGATGTAGTGAATGAAGTATCTCATTCTGAAGAAAAGAATTCATCGGAGAAAGATAATGCCGAGATACTTCCAATTGGTGGTATGGGAAACATGAATGTTGAGGCTGATACCGCCATTGTTGATGAAGTTAACATTACTGATCGTACTGAAGATGAAAACCCTCCTTCCAGTTCGATCCCTCCTTCCAGTTCGATCCCTCCTTCCAGTTCGATCCCTTGTGAAGTCGAAGGGACTTCTGAAGTAATTGTAGAATCGATCGCCCCTTCTGAAATTTTGGTTCGATCTCCTTCTGTTGCTGTTGAGGTCGATACTTCAATTCCAAGTGCCGATCCTTCTACTCTGAAGTCTATTTCCGATCGAATCTCCAGTGAAGGTTTCAATTTAATTGGGGATGAAGAAGAAGCATATAAATGGTTTCTTTCTCAAGAGCTTTGGAATATTTCATCTAATCCTGATATTATCAAATCTGATTCTGGCTTCATGTCTCGATTCAAGGATTCACTTAGTGCGATCCCCATGGACGAAGCTTTGGATGCATGGTCCAAGAGTGATGTTTTTGAGCAGAGATTTCCTGTAAAGCCTCCTCCAACCTTCAATGAAGTCTTGACTCTGTCTGATAGTTCATTATATTCACTTCCACAACAGGCTCTAGCCCAGCTTCAATATGGTAATGACTGTCTGTTCAGTGGTTATAAATTTTATAAAGCTCGAGCTACCATGATGAGATTGATATTCAGGAAAGAATCAGCGGAGATGAAGGAAAAGAATGTCTCCTTACAACAGGTGAATGATGAATTACAACAGCAAAATACTCTTCTTCAACAACAACTTCAACAACTTCAACAGCTTCAACATCAACATAATGATCAATATCAGCAACAACAGGATCGTCTCCGAACTATTGAAGATCACAATCAAGATCTTCAGAATCAAAATCAAGGTTTATTTTTCATTCCTTTTCAATTACTATTTTATTTACTTGATTTATATGAAACTTTTAAATTTTATACTAGGTCCAGTGGAAAATATGGAGACATTATTTAGGATCGAACGTAGAATGGTACAATTGAATAACCATGCAAGGGAAGTTTTCAAAGAGATGAATGTGGTCAGAGATAAACTGACTCAACTGAACGATAGTTCTGATTTAGCCATTTGGAGGCGTAATAAAGCAGAATCAAAATATCGAGAAGTTGTAAAATTGCTAACTCACAAAGAATTAGAGTTTAAATCTGTTGTCAGAGGTACATTTTTGGTTTAACTGATTTTATAGCTCTTGATATCATAAAATTTGTCTGATGTTTTCTTGTATTTTCAGAACTGGAGACAAAGTTAAATGAGGCTAAGAATCGTGCAACACAAGCAGAAACTGAGCTTAACTCAGCAAAAGATTCAGTGAAAAAGATTACTCAAGAGTTAAAGACTTCTGAATATAATGTGACTCTTAGCGCCACAAAAATTGAGAATTTACATGCTCGACTATCTACTGAACTTTCTAAAATTAATGCTCGTGATCGAGAGATTGATTCATTAATTGCACAATTAAGTGAAGAGAAAAATCAATCATCACATCTTAGTACTCAAGTAGCAATAGATCAGCAAAAGATCGAAGAGCTTCACAAAGAAATCAACTTTGGGCGTGATTTTGTGCAATGGGTCAGGCAAGAGGCTAAAGCGAAGATTGCGATGTCCTTCAATACTGCTTTAGATCGTGCAAAATCCGATCCCTCAGTGCTTAATAAGCGCGCTCCTGTGCCTGCAGTTCCTCCTCCACCATCTCGATCCGGTCTTCCTGATATTTGATTATATTCTTTGTAGTTTCATTTTCTGTTAACTCCTCCATCTTGTACTTTGTGTGTTTTTTTCAAAGATTTTCTTTTGTAATTTTTAGACTTGCCTTTTATGCTGTTCCCTGCACAAGAAAATATGATTAAGTAATCTTTTTGGCTATCATATGATTTTCTAAGTCCCATGAATCGAAGTACTTTTTACCTCAAATCATGTTGTTCGAGATCCCACACATACGAAACAAACCCGGGCCAGGGGTAGATACAGGGTTGGTCCCGAACTGTACTCTGAAAATTGATAAACCAATAATTAGGAACCCCTTCTTGATAAGAATTTCATT
This sequence comes from Papaver californicum, assembly GCA_023531435.1. NCBI lineage: Eukaryota > Viridiplantae > Streptophyta > Magnoliopsida > Ranunculales > Papaveraceae > Papaver > Papaver californicum. The sequence continues at coordinate 1,006,629 of JAJJMC010025027.1, forward strand.
GTTAATAAAATCTCTAAGGATAATGTTCACCTTTTGTGTATGATTATGTCGTCAATCGCAACGATATCCAGAATATGATGTTTCTGGATTGATTTTGAGCGCTCAGAGTATATGAAATTCCGAGATTAATGGAATTTTGATTATCATGGTAATCTCCAAGATTTGATATTCCTGGGTTCAAAGTATATGACATCCCGGGATTAATGGAATTATAAAATTCTCCATGGTACGATGCTCCTGGAGTGATTATAAAAGAAATTAATGAATTAATTGTTTATGTACCTGTTTTTTGCGGTGTTATTCACAGATAGTAAAGCTTTAAATATTGTGCATTCCACGGATGCTTTAAAGTTTCTCCTTGCAAATTCTGAAGATAGTACGACCCTTGTCCTGCAGGTGCTTGAATCACATATGGTCCATCCCATGTTGGTGCGAATTTTCCTGCTCTTTTGTCCCTTTGATGTTCTGTTACTTGTCGGAGGACATATTGACCTTGGACAAAATTTCGGGATTTTACACGCTTATGGTATTCTCGAGCTAATCCCCTTTGATAATTCTCCATTTTTTGGAGTGCCACTTCTCTTATTTCTTCCAAGTCATCCAATTTTTGTAACATGAGATCTGAATTTAGGTTTTTCTCCCATGCTTCTGTTCTGGTCGTAGGCAAAATAACCTCTGTTGGTATTACTGCTTCTGTTCCATAAGCAAGAAGATATGGTGATTCTCCAGTTGAAGCTTTTCTCGTGGTTCTATATGCCCATAATGTATTATGTAATTGTTCGCACCACCTATTATAATGTCCATCCAATGTTTTCTTCAGATTTGTTGCAATTGTTTTATTTGTGGATTCTGCTTGCCCATTACTTTGTGGGTAAAAAGGTGTAGATTTATGTTTTTGAATATTATATGTTTCAAATAACATATCGATATTCTTCCCCTGGAATTGTTTTCCATTATCAGAAACTATCGCTGCTGGAATCCCAAACCTACAGATGATATTTTCGAATAAAAATGTAAAAATATCAGTGTCTCTGATTCGCGCTAGTGCTTTTGCTTCTACCCACTTGGTGAAATAATCGGTGGCCACAATTAAGTATTTTCTTTTCTTTGTGCCTTCAGCTAATGGTCCAACTATATCGACTCCCCATTTTGCGAATGGCCATGGGCTAAGTATTGAATTTAATTCCGTAGCTGGTGCTTTGATTTTCTTACCAAATCGTTGACATTCTTCGCACCTTCGAACCATTTCTTCCGAATCTTTCAACATGGAAATCCAATAATAACCCTGCATCTTGGCTTTTAATGCTAGCGATCGTCTTCCGCTATGGTTTCCTGCATCTCCGTAATGTATTTCTTTGAGAATTCGTAATCCTTCTTTCCGTGATAAACATCGAAATGATGGTCCAAGAAAAGAGTGTCGATAAAGAATTCCATCTCTAAGTTGGTAGCTGTTTGATTTAAGTTGAATTTTCCTTGCTTCTTTAGAATCCGTTGGTAATTCTTTAGTTTGTAAATATTGATGTATCGGGACTCTCCAATCTGGCTCACTTGGTTGATCATTTTCTTGTTGCGATGGAGATGTGGCATTTTGTATGGCTGAGTCATCGATACCGTCTTTTTCTATGTTATTTAATACTTGTGCTCTTATGGATGGCTCATATATTCTCCCGATTTTTAGTGCTTTAGTATTTGGATCATTTATCATGGATGAGATATATGCCAGTGCGTCCGCATGTCGATTTTTTTCACGAGACAGATGTCGAAAAATAATATTTGGAATACAAACTGTTAAACTTTGTACAAGATTTTTGTATCGTTCCAAGTCCTCATCGACCGTTTGATATTTTAACTCGATCTGTCTAATCACCAGCTGCGAGTCACTGGTGAGTCTTACATCACTTATTCCTAATTCAATAATGAGTTTGAGAGCATGGACCACTGCTTCATATTCTACTATGTTATTCGTATGTTCTTCGAACTCAAGTCGAAATGAGTGTACCATACGTTCTCCCTTTGGCGCTGTAATCACGATACCTATTCCTGCTCCTTCTTTATTTCGCGACCCATCAACAAAAACCTCCCATCGTTGTGAACTATTTGAATCTAGTATCTCTACTGGTTCTTCTTCTTCGCACCCCGGTAGTCCTTGAATTTCATACTCTTCCTCGATTGGAAAATCTGCTAAAAAATCAGCTAGAACTTGGGATTTCTGCGCAGTTTGTAACTCATAAACAATGTTGTATTGTTCTAGCTGAGCGTTCCATTTTGCTATTCTTCCTACCTTCCCTGTATTCTTTAAAACTGATTCCAATGGAGCTTTGGTTAAAATACGAACATAATGAGTGAGAAAATAAGTGCGTAACTTCTGAGTAGCAAATACCACTGACAAAATTAATTGTTCAATCTTTGTATAATTTCTTTCTGCTGAATTCAAAGTCTTGCTGATGTAGTATACAGGTTTCTCGATTTTCTCATTCGTTCGCACCATTACTCCACTAATGGCATTTTCTGTTGCTGCTATGTACAAAGTTAACATTTCTTCTGGTTCTGGTTTTTGTAATGCTGGTAAGGTGGCAAGATGTAATTTTATACTTTGAAATGCTTGCTCACAACGATCGTTCCATTCAAATTTATTTTTCTTCTTAAGTACATCAAAAAAGGGTTTACATCGTTCTGATGACCTTGCAATAAATCTACTTAGTGCAGCCAAACACCCATTTAACTTCTGTACACTCTTTATACAGTTTGGTGATGGCATATCCGTTATTGCTTGTATTTTTGCTGGATCAACTTGAATTCCATCTTTTGTAACCAGGTATCCTAAAAATCTCCCTGATGTAACACCAAAAATACACTTTTCTGGATTTATTTTCATCTTATACTTTCGTAGTGCACCAAAAATTTCAGTCAGGTTTCGCAAATGATCACCAGATAACTTGCTTTTTACTAACATGTCATCCACATAAACTTCCAAAGTTTTTCCGATCCATGGTTTGAATATTGCGTCCACTAAACGTTGATATGTTGCTCCTGCATTTCGTAACCCAAATGGCATTCTGGTGTAACAATACAATCCTCGTGGAGTGAAGAACGATGTATGTTCCTGATCCGCTTCTGCTAACGCTATCTGATTATATCCAGATTGTCTATCCATGAATGATAACATCTCATGTCCTTCAACAGCATCTACTAGTTGGTCGATGTTTGGGAGCGGGTAACTATCTTTTGGACATGCCTTATTTAGATTGGTAAAATCTATACAAATTCTTACTCCACCGTTCTTCTTCGGGACAATTACCATATTAGAAATCCATGTAGGGTATCTTACTTCTCGAATGAATCCTGCACTTAAAAGTTTTGCTAATTCTTTTTCCACTTGTTCATGATATTCTGGTGCGACTTTTCGTATCCGTTGGCGAAAAGGAATTGCATCAGGATGTATGTTTAATTCATGCTGGACGATGCTGGGATCGATCCCCGGCATGTCTTCTATTCTCCAAGCGAACACATCCATATATTCACAAAGCAATTTGACTATCTGTTGTTCCACATCTGATTTTATTAACGTCCCAATTCGCACTTGCTTGGGGCATTCTATGGTGCCGATGTTTATAATTTTTGTTTGCTCTACTGGGGTGAAAACTGGTTTTGGAATCCCAATTGGAGTTGGGGTTCCCTTTAATTGCTACTTAGCCCCTTTTTGCGGCTGATTTTCCAAATTTTCTTGATTTTTGCTATTCTCTCCTTTGTCACTTTCTATTTTATTTTTTGTATTTTTTTCTAGGTATTGATTTATTTCCTCTTCCTTTGCTTTAATTCTTGATTCTTTTTTCTTTTTACATTGTAAATGCTCCCGTTCTTCATTTATTCTTGTCTCCATCATTACACAAAGTTTAGCATCTTCTTGATCACCCTTTATCTCCATCTCTCCTCGCGGTGTTGGAAATCGTAGATACTGATGATAAGTTGATACTACACCTTTTAATTGATGAACCCATCGTCTTCCTATTATAACATTGTACGGGGATGGTGCATCCACAACACTAAATCTTGTCAGAATGTTGATCGGTCCAGCCGATACTTCAAGATCAATTTCTCCCTTTGGCTTGGACGATATCCCATTAAATCCATAAATGACAAATCGTGAAGTGATGAGTTGATCTTGTTTAAAACCCATTTTACAAAATGTATTGTAGAACATCACATTTAATGAACTGCCCCCATCCAAGAGTATTTTCTTGACATTCCAACCAGATATCAATAACGTCAACACAAGAGGGTCATTATGCATTTCAATTTCTTGATTTACTTCTTGTGCAGAAAATGTTAATGGATGTGCCATCCAATCCTCCCATAACTCTACTTGCCTTCCTTGAACTCTAAAGGCCTCGTGGTTCCGAATTCTCTTGCACAACTTCTTGTTGATTGCTATATTCAAATCTGTATCACACTTTTCCACACATGAAATCATATTAATTGTCTGTTTGTTATATGGAATATGTATTGCTTTGCCTTCATCATATTTTTCTGATGGTTCAATTTTTTGAACAAATTCCTTTAATTCTCCAGCATCGACCATTCTTTGTACCAACGTTATAAAATTTCTACAGTTGTCTGTTGTATGTCCTTTGTAGTTATGGTATTCACAATAGTCTTTGGAGTGTTGTGTATGTTCCGGTTGATTTCCCTTAGTTATTGGCCATTGAAAACCTGGTCGATTCTTCAAAATGTTGAATAACCTGAAATATGAAACATTAGGCTTGGTAAAAGTTCTTTCTCGAAATTGTTGAGCAAAATTTTTTCCATTTCCTCGTCGAGGATGTTTTGATTCTTTTGATTCAACTTTTGGAGGATATTTCCTTTTCTGTTCTGGTAATTCTTCAACTGAATTTGTTCTCCTTGTGTTTCCTTGATTTTCAGAATTAATTCTCGATCCTTGATCCTGTATATCTTGGAGTCTTGCACATGTTTCTATTATTTCTCTCAATTTGCCTTCAGTTTTTGGATTGTTTCGATGGATTTCAACGAAGAGCTGACTCTTCCGATCTACAATCCCCCATTTGTAATGGTTTATAGCTGTCATAGGGTCTAAATCACCTATTGCTTGACATATTGAATGCCATCTAGTTGTATATGATCGGATCGATTCTTCCGGCCATGACATTAAAGAATAAAGTCTGTCCTCCCCTGAATCAATTGGTCTGTTATACATGTATGCCTCTAAAAATTTTCTGGCCAGTTGTGCATAATTATTGATAGAATTTTCCGGTAACCTGTCGTACCATAATAATGATGTCCCTGTTAAACTTGACGGAAAACATCTGCACATGATTGCTTCATGACCGTCCCATCGCGTCATTACTCGGTTATAATACTTTAAGTGCGATGTTGGATCCTTGGTTCCATCGTAACATTCAAACGCTGGAATATTATATTCTCTTGGTAATGATACGCGCGTTAAATGTTGCGCTAACGGTGTTCGCTTTGCTTCTTTCAATACCTCTTCTATCCTTCCCCCCTCTTTATTTTTTAATCCTTTAATTTCCTCCTTCATTTGTTCCATCGCTTCCAAACATGTTTCCCATTGGGTTCGTTGGAAATTATTTTCTTGTTGTCTTCTGACCCGAGATGTCGATCCTGCTAACACTATTCTTTGATCTGGATTCCGCTGTTCATTTCTTGATATTTGTCTACTCGACATCGGCTCCTGATTTCGTACTCCAGTCACAGTTGGTCTTTGTTCTCGCTGAATTACATCTTTTAAAACTTGATTTTCGGTTGCTAGTAACTCAATTTGATGGTTGCTTGCTCTTTGCTCCTTTCTTATTTCCTTTATTTCTTCTAATAGGTCCTGTATTTGTCGTGTCTTTCTTCGAGAACTCTCATGATCTGAAGAGAAATTCTGAACCACAGTATTTGACATCAATTCTTGACTTGGGGTATGATTTCCCTCAATATTTTGTTGTTGTCCTGAATCACTTCCTTCTTCTAGTCTATTTTCCAAGCCTTCATTACTATTTTGATTCCCAGAATTCGCGTCTTGAGACATATTTTCTAGAATTTGCTGCTTCTTCACTATCTTGTGCCTTCTCGATCGTTTTCCTTCCTCGATATCTAAAAATTTCTCAAAAAATTAGTCAAATGAACTCTTATCTATTAAATCATAAGAGATTCTTATTATTATTTTAACTGTAAATTTTCCCTATCACATATCCAGCTTTTCCTCCTTCAAAAAATTTTTGTTTCATATTTTTATCTATTTTGTTCCTCACAAGGTATTTTTCACGTTAATAAAACATACTTATGTAAATAAGCCTTATTTTTCATATCTTGTAAAATTAAATTTTCCCATATTTTCTTACAAAAGAAAAAAAAAAAAAATTTTCTTCCCTAGATGATTCATAAAAAAAAAATCCCTTTTTTATTTATCAGGTAGGATAAATCCTTTTTTCACCCCTCCTTCTAGCGCCAAATTGTTTAAGCCAAAAATTCCTTTTGCTAAACAACCAATCAAACTCTTGGATACAAGTTAAATAAATATAAACGAATAACAAAGAACTATCTTTTAAAGTAATAAAGAATCATCTTTTTCATAAATTGTTTAAGCTCAATACAATAAATCATCTAGGTTTTATAATTTCTGGGTTTATAATCTTTACACTTTTCCATTCAATACAGAAATTCAAACATTATACAATTACTTCACATAGGTTTGTACCTAAAAATTTCTTCTCCTCCCTCTCTCAGGTTTTTTCTTCCTAATTTTTCCGTCCTCCTATTCGTTGTTTGATCTTCTCTATTTATAGATATATTTTTCTGATCGCTTTTTATACCACGTTTTCTTCAGCTTAGTCATTGATTCTGGATCAATTCTTCTCTGGGTCGATCCATCTTGTTTCGATGTATCTATCGTCCTTGTACTTTATCTTTATTTGGTGCGATCGTATAGATGACAGATCGTTCTTAACAGCTTCTTGGTTCGATACTTTATATGTCCGACACGTGTTTCCTTATCCCTTAAGACTTCTGTGGCCTCGATCATAGAGTATTTATTATAATCTGCTTTCTCGATCATTAAGATAATATAATAATAATTA
>JAJJMC010025027.1:1014125-1028861 GCA_023531435.1 Papaver californicum
TTACTTGATCCTCTTCCACGTGTCGTGCTTCTTTAATTTACTAACATGGAGCAAGGCAAGGTCGAGTTTGAATATGAGAATGAAGAGAAGGAGATGGGTTAAGCGTGAATCTGAGATGGTTTCGCTGTTGAGGCTGTAACGGTTAGGGCTGCAGTGAATGGTTGAAGAGAGCCTGTGAATGATTGAAGTTGGATTTTCTAATCGATTCGAGTAGTTCTTGTTGTTGGGTTTGAAATAAAAGAAGATAACAGGCGCAACTATTGTGTGTCAAAGAACTAAGAAAAACAGAGACGAGAGAAGATAAGTTTTCGGCCATTGATTTGGTTGTGATAGATAAACAAGAAAGTGGAGATTTAAGAGTTTGAGACGGTTAAGGAACTTGGGTTAGGGCTTCAAATCGAAAACTTGCGAGAGAATTCAGTCGGGAAAAGAATTCTACTCAGATTGGATATACATCACAGCTGAAAAACCAGTCACAAGGTGACCCCTTTGCCGTTGATTTTAATGATGAATGGTGAGGATTAAACCGCGTGTGAGTTTGTATCGATTGGGAATTGGTTGGTGATTATCAGATTTGAAATTTCAGTTACAAAATTTTATAAATAGAGGCTCGAATCATCAACAGAAGATACCTTCTCAACCTGAGTTTCGTGCACACCCTGTTCGTATAAAGGCCTGAATGAAAAATTCAGCAAAAATTCAATAATTCTTCATTATTCTTTATGATTTGTTCGTGAGACGTGCGGGGATTCATCTCGCGACAATAGCAGCATCGGCGTGGTTCAACACACGGGTTTGCTAAACTTTGATTTTTCTTTAATTTGATTGTAGTAAAATTTCAACCAGCTAAATTTTTAATTGATTGAGGATGATTTCCTAGTTCTAAATATGATTTAAATTTTTATAAAAATCTATTTTGAGTTCTTCACATATTATGGTTTGTTTTTACTAATACTAATTAATAAGATTATTTATAAAATTATTTAGGTGGTCAACTAAATTGTTTATTAATTAGTCTAATGCTAGTAAAGATTTGGAAGATAAGTGTAATAGTGTACTAATTTCTTTACACAAGTAGAGAACACAAGACCTTGCAGAGGGATTCTGTGGAGCAATTGTGTGTATAAACAACCCTAGAAAGGGAACCTTGAGCTAAGAGTCTAACTACTAGGATCAACCTATAAATTCACAAAATATAATGCATTCGACCAAATTATATCTAGAGTGAGCTACTAGTAGGTGGTTTAGGATAATAGAATCTGGTATTGGAAAGCTTATGTATTCAGTGACATAAAGAATTTAGGGGATAACACTGAGCTAGTTGGTTGGTAATAATTTGTGATTAACAATAAATAGATGGATATAATGATTTAATGAATATTTAGTAACGAAGAAAAATTCCTTGATCATATTTCTCTTTATTGATTTCAACCTAATCATCTTAATTTATTTTGCAATTTATTTTATTTAAAATCTTATGTAAAACCCCCTTTGTAAAACTTTTCAACAACTAAAACTCCTAGATCTTTGAGGGATCGAACCTTACTTCCATTATACTATTTATTAATTGAGTGGAAAATAAGATAATTAATTTATTGCACCTACGACACGCATCACTTATCAACATGTCTTTGAGACTAGCACAAACAATGTTGTTTTTGTTGTAGGAAACTCTAACTTGGATGCAGATTTAGACTTTGATGAAGAAGTGTACCATTAATATCCAGATGCCAATATACTTATCAAGGAATGCCATCAGAAACATTCAGAGACTAGAACGCCCTTATTCGATTAGGGTGTTTAATGTGATAAACTCCATATGAAAATTGATGACTTGTAAAAAAAAACTTGAATCTAGTGGTGCAAGCAATTATATTAAACAAATACGAGATCTTAAAGCGTAAATCTCTGAAGGTCGTGATTGAGAAATCAGGCAAAACTAGAAAATCATATAAACATTGATATGAACTTGTTATTTAATGAACAAGGAGATCATTAAGTTCAAGATAAATCATCCAAGGATGATCTAGTTAATGTTCTTGAAAAGATCAAAAGGTTGAAAGAAAATAATTTATGTCTAAAAGGGACTTAGAGTTCAATATTAGCTCGAACAAATTAACCTCAATTTTAGGAGCAAATAAACATCATCTTGATACACGGGGATTGGGCTATAAAGGAATATATGGTTTAAGTATTATCAAAGAGGTAAAATATGTCAAATCTAAAAATTCTTATCAACAAAAGGCTTTTATTGATGCCAAGATTTAAATACCTCCACCTTCAGTCAATGATGTAAGAGCAAATTTGATTGAGCTCCAAAGAAAGCACATTGACATCTAGGTAACAATAGTATCATATTCCTTATGTCACTAAACACTGTTTTTATTGTGGAAATACGGTCACTTGCAAAAGAGTTACAGATTCCATAAAAAGAATGGGAAACTCAATAAGATTCAAAAGGCACTAACTTGGATATAAAAAGAAGTTGTTCAACTCACATCAAATAATCAGACAGCCGCCAGTCCTCATTATTCAGGTTGTAGATGTCCTACCGTTAGGCAAAAGAATTATTGTAATGATAAAACAAGTTTTTCTTATAAACGCTCTACAAAATCTCTTCATAATCATCAAAATTATATAATGGAAAACAACTTTGTAAATGTGAAGACAAATATGATGCTCCTAACTGGGGAAAAAATGACTTGCGAAAAGTCACTCAATCCAATTTTCTCCTAAAAAATCTTGAAGAGAATATGGGAAAAAAATATCTATTATTGCCAAACCCACTCAAAAGCGGATATCAAAGAATTTCCATGGAGCAACAGAAGCCTAGGAAAATGATCTCCCAGAAAAATCCAAGGTAAAAAACAAGAATATGAGGAAAAAGAAACAAATCAAGCCAAAACCTATTCATGGTGAAAAATCCATGAATGTATGAGATTTTGTTTCAATCATATATGGTGAACAAAATATGTACAAGATACTTGAAAAATCCTTTGTCTGAAAAGTGACGAGGAAAACACAAAAATTAAGGCACATAATATGTTGGATAAACGTGAATAGCTATGAGGTGAAAATTGGTGAAACAGTGAGAATCGTGATGAGTTCTCTAAAAGGTATTTATATTTGCTTGATCAAATTTGATTATTCTATTGTTATATGCTTGATTCCTTGATCTATTATTACCAAAATCACTTTCTTTTTATTTTTGCGCTTTAATGTTTTGCTAAGTAATTTGGTAGGAATCCAAGTATCATTTTGATTAATTGTTTCTATATTTTTCTTGAAATTTGATGCCCATTTGTATTGAAAAGGTAATAAAGCTCACCTCCTTTTATTGAGTCCTATTGTTCCAAGAAGTTGAGTCCATACTCAAAAGATTATGTGATCTTTTGCTTAATGGTTTTGTAACTATAAATCCCAAAGTGGTTGTCATAATTTTCTTCCAAACACCTATAAAAGGTTAAGAGTCACAAACTCAAGGCATTACTACATTGCTAATAGTGAGTCCAAAATATAATGACTCGATGTGGGTATCAACACTTCTAATAAAATATGTAGAGTTCTCCCTGCTTCTGGCTCCCAAGGAAAGAGTCGAGAACAAGATCCATGAAAATAGCTACATAATAAGCTAAGATGTTTGTGCGCTTAGATGAATTTATCTAGTCATGATGTTGGTATTTAAATTTCGGTTACGGTTTTTGGGAACAACTCTAAAGTCATGATAATCATACAGATATTTTTGGGAACATCGTTCACCTTAGTTCACCATGCGCATTTTTCACTAATATATTCATCTCTAATTTCTTCCACTGAAATAATAATAGATTAAAGGTTAGGTGCTTATAATAATGAAGTCTGCAATTCATATGTGAATATGAATAAAAAATACAACCTTGGGTATTCTACAAACAAAACTCATGCAAGCTGATGATTCATGAACCAAGCTATATTTCATGTTTATCTAACTTGATATATGTTAAGTTCTTAAAAGTACATGTTAGAAGAAATAAGCAAACTTTTCCAAGCAAATTGGTAATGCTTGGTTACCATGAGATAATTTTTTTTTACCATTTTTTTTTATGGTTGATATTATGAATGATAGTCAAAAAGTTATGTTCTTAACTCTTATGTTCCTTTTGAACGATTTAAGTTGAAAAATTTTGATGATTGGTTTCTAGCTCAAAAATCTTTTGTGAATTTTGATAAAACTCAGAAAATCCTTTACTTGTAAAGGTGAGCCTTGTGTTTTTCTCTTTTGAAAATGACATCTAATGGGGGGGAGGTTTTAATTGAACCTTTGTTTAATTAACATATCTTTGTGGGGAGTGTGGATTAAAGTTTAAGAGAAAACTACCTTTCAATGGTGAAAATAACTAAGTTTTTTCTTGTAAAACTTGGTCGAATCACATTGTTGGTATGATTGATTTTTTAGTTTTATTTGTTTTCTTATTGGCTTAATTTATATAGAACCCTATCCCCCATCACCTTTGTCAACTTTGTGACAAAAAAAGGGAGAAATATTAGTAGTTTACTACTAATTATATATGGTTTTTTAAAGCAATGTCTAAGAGGGGGTGAATTAAATTGTACATTCATCATTAAATCTAGCATAAAAGAAACATGTAAATATTAAGGGGGAGTTCATATCACAATTTGAAGTAGTTGTTAGAGCACTGCTCGGTTGAACCCACCAAGCGTTGGTAGGTCAAGTTTAGCTCTGAAACTTAGAGTCGCTTGAGTAGATTATTAAAGTCAAATTCCTTAGGTTAGATTACGAACATAGAAATGTTGATACTAGCTCTAGTTACTCATGAAGACTTGAAGACGCATCGAAGAAAAAACAAAGACATCATCTTTCAGTTTGAGGTTAATATATATAGACTTGACTTATTCCACTTTTATCTATTGTCCATGCAAGTTTTTATTCAATTGAAAACATAACATACGAAGTTACGTTTGTCATAATGACTTTAGTATAGGTGACTGGTTCACTATACAGTGATCAAAGTATCAAAAGGAATGATATACATTAGTTTCTTCAACAACTTAAATTATATGGAGTTACGAAGAATAGTTTATTTATAAACTTCGTGTTTATGACATTGCACTAATTGGTAACTTGTTATTATTTAGTGTGTTAAACTTCCGGATGAATCCAAACCTTGATAAATTTGTTTGAAAGCAACTTCAAAAACATAGCTTAAGGGAGTAGACTTGCGAAACTTGTTTCAGGGGTTCAAGACGGATCCTAGGATCGAACGAACCTAGTCCAACTCTAAATACTCCAAAATTACAAGCATCCAAAGAGCTATGAGGACATAAAGTTTATGCACCCACTAATAAGAAGTTCGAAGTACAAGAGAACTGCAAATATAAATACGCTTAATCGATGAGAAACAGAGTGTAATGTGCTAAACTAATACCATACGAAGAGACATAGCCTCGAGAGAAATCAATAAGCATTTCACCTCGACTTCTACCTCACCAGCTAGTCACTCATAAAAAGATGGAAATTGATCGTTTATGTGTGCAAGATGGAATAAAGATGAGAATACTTCCACACGGAAATGTGACGATTATTTTCAATTTCTGACGATCTCTAATAAATAAAGGCAACCATATATGAGAATGATAATGCTTACTCACCTTCTTATCCGATTCTCTACAAACAAACACTCCCTTCTACAGATTCAAATATAAACGAATTGTCTTCGGATTCAACTCACGATAATGAACTTTCACACTTTGTACTTCAACTTTTCACTTTCTCGCCTGGTTGATGCAAACCAACTCTTTAGAACCTTGTACTTTTCAATTTATTGTTGTCTTCAAACTTCTTTTTAGATTTCTTCTTCTCTACGACCTTTACGAATGAATACAATAATTATTATTTTTTTGAGACATGATTAAATATGATATGAAATGAGAAGGTCTTAGAAAAGAGACTTTAGCACTTGATTCTTCACAACTTTGGTATTTTGTTGTACCTAACATTCACAAAAATTCACTTATTTTGCTTTTACTTGTACTTGTATTTTTCACTTTGTATATATACTTTTTCTTCCTTTTGTTGTTGCTTTTACCATTGACATATTCAACTTTCTTCAAAAATTGTAATTCTCCACTTTTTGATGATAATAAGTTCTTATTAAAGACTGTTCCGAGAGCAGCGTCACCTGCAATCCAGACTACAATAATGAGGTTAATTCGTAATTCTGATGTCACCCTCATGATTGACAGAATTATTACTTAAGAGATCAAATAGTGTTGAAAGGGTGCGAGGTTGAGTATCTCATCATTCTACTCGGAGTTACCGCAGATGGAACACTCGAACAGATAATTAAAAGGTTATGTGCCTCACTCATAGGATAGTTTCCACTAATGATCGATTAATTTTCTAATACTACGTACCTTATGCACCCAATTTTTCACTGGTATAGTTAAGTTTATCATGATTAATCTCTCAACGACTAAGAATAACGAATGTAAGTTCCCTAGCAATTTTAAGTTAAATTATCTGGTAAGAACTTATTATGTAAACTTAGATAAAAGTATACAATGTGACTCTAAATTCTCTAAAAGTTAGAGGTTTATGCAAAAAAATACAAGAAATTTGAAAAGTTCGGCCTACGAAAGCGAATAGTAAATATATTATATGTTTAACAACTTCTCCAGACTTAAACTTTACATTATCCTCAATGTAAATTGACTCTTCCAATGGAAAATTTAAGGTGAAAAATCGTATAACGATATGAAAAAACTAAGAAAAATAAAAAGATAAGAAATACTAAACCAATGGGTTGGCTCTCATTCGGCGCTTGGTTTAACGTCGTCATCCCGACTCTCTACTTGCCCGCAACACCTAAGCCATCGTCTAACACATTAGCATGAAAATATGATTGAAGATTACTTGGGTGTCTCATTGACTCAAAGATATTGAAGTCTATGACTCTCCGTCAAACTTCATACTCAAGGTGTCATTGTGGAAATCAATATTGCTCTAACTAGTGCTCGTAAATGGTATACCAACAGTAAAGGTGTAGACGAGGATCAATTCTTATCACTCATGTATAGAACATAGAAATCCACTGGAAATATTAGCACGTTTACCTACACCAAAACATCGTCAACAATCCCTTTCGGGTAAACATTAAATCTATTAGCAAGTTGAATAACAATGCAAGTCTTCTTAAGGGGACCAAGATTTAAAGTATCATAATATTAAAGCAGGCATAACACTAATGGATGCTCATATATCTAGCATACCCTTTGTAAACCTCGTAAAATGAATTGTGCATGGAATATTGAAACTACAAGGATCTTTCAATTTAGGTGGGAGTTTCTTTTGAAGAAACGCCGAAGCATTCTCCCATACATTCATCACTTTATTAGCAGTTAGCTTGTGCTTATTAGTGCACGATTTCTTTAAAAAAATTGCATAAAGAGAAACTTACTTGATTGCTTCAATGGGTGGGATGTTTACTTGGATCTTCTTGAAAACATCCAAATCTCTTTATCTTGTTACACCTTCTTCTTAGCTTTAGCAAACCTGCCAGGAAAACATAGTGGAGGAATGTGAGTGGAAACAACAGGTTTAGATTTTCTTTTAGGTAGCTAGTCAATTTGAAAAAGGTTGGAAATCACTCCCTTCAAAGTTGGCCTATTTTGGGTTCTGTGTTGCCCATAGTTGTAATTTCTGGTTGCACAAATTGTGTACCACTTTTCAATCAATGTAATAGCTATAACATTCTATCATGGGTTAACGTGAATTTGCGAAGGGAGTTTCTCACTATTTTGTACCTTCAGTTAATTAATATCACCTTCAGTTAATTGATATCACTTGCCATAGTTCCTATTTGTGTTTGTAACTCTTTAATTACATTATCAGTTATTCTACTGGTTTAAGTCTGCTTGTAGTTAATTTTTTTGTACCACGGTAATTACGATTCATCTGATTAAGCATCTCTGACTATTCAGAGTTTTGAGCTTGTTGTTGTTTTATTTGCTACTGGAACTCACTAGGACGGTTGTAAACAAGACTTGTAGACTCGTTTACCATAGCTAAAGTTGGGGTGGACTCTCCATGTGACGGACCGGGAGATTTACCTTCTAACGGGTTGGATTTCAACCCGTCTAGCAAGACCAAACCCCGTTATGTCACTTGGAAATAAAAAGAAAACAATACAAAATATACACCCAATTAATAAATCAAGCAACATTAGATACAAGGCCCATAACAAGAATGAGAACGAAAAAAAAAAGAAAATAAGCATTTTGTTGTAGATCATTTTGAATAACATTTGAAAACTTAGTATTACACACAGTAAAAATCTGAAATGAAAGTGGTATATAAGACAAGACTTATGTATACAGCCAGATCAAACCTTGCACAAGATAATATACAACTTATATATATATAATGAAACCTGCTAGTACATTTAAGTTTGACGACAAAATGAGTTGAGTTCATACAGATGAAAATCTACAAGTTAATACCCCAAGTTCAGTATGCAGTCTATTATACATCAAAAATCAGACCTTACCATTTCTTTTATACACAACAAAAATATGACAAAAATCATGGGAAAGACCGCAATATAAACTACCCCATATACCCCATGATATACACATCATAACCAAAACAAAATACTAACTTTCTAAGCTTTCTAAGCCTGCCGTAAGCTATGCCCGGGTTACTGCTGCAAGCTCCTCTCGTACTCTGTGGGAGGAAAACAAAAAAACAGGGTGAGCTAAGCCCAGTAGGGGTTGAAACGATGAATACATAATCCGGTGTGGAATGTAATTGCAAATAGACAAGAGCAGCAGCCATAAATGTACAAGAAAGACCTTACACAGTTTAAAAAACTTATAACAATATGAAGAGCTACAAATCAGATTTGAGTTGCTCTATAATGTAATTGGCCAGTGCCATAGTCAGGGTAGTCGGATACCAGCCACACCGTTACAATTAACAGTCTTCCGGGTAGCCATCCGTAGATGGGAGCCAATTAAGGCCTGACAATCCTATAGTATAATGTTTTAGTTCCGTATTATACTATTTGTAAGAAGGAACATCGGCAATAATCAGTAAAGCAAGTATAAACTTCAAAGAAACATTCACAGTGATCACCAAATATAAGTATATACTTCACAGAGAAACCAATCATTCAAGTGCCTGTAGACAAACATATATTCAAAGGGATAAAAGAAAACACATGATACAAGAAGTCATCAGTGAAATAAAATGCAACAATGTATCCAGGTTGATACAATTTAAATCAAGGGATTATACAAGCACCCATTTCTTTCATTTGCTTAAGTTTGTATTAAAAATCCAAAGTTACAGGAAAACAATTCAAGTTCAGTCATAAAATTTAAGCTAATATTTATTAAGTCGAGTTATGTAAGCAACGGTTTTAGAAAGAAATTTAATCCAGTGTCATAAAACAAAACATTGAGCTAAGAGTTTTGATTTGCGGGTGAGAGGGAGATAAATCATTTGCATGAGAAACTTTCATTTCTTGAGGGGAGTTTACAAATATCCACTTAATGAAAACACAGGACCCAAGGCTTAAAAAGGGGAAATAAGGGAATATGTCCATCGATTCAAACCGAAATCAATGTTTCAAAAACGGAACTCACTGGGACATTTTAGCAAACAAGAAATAGGCAAGTTTTGAAATTCATTGCAAGACAGAGATTAGGACTTAGATGTTTATAAAATATTCTTTATCTCCAAAAATCCTTCACACAGTTCATATCATACACAGTTCAGAACATGGTTAACACAGAGAAAATGTGGGAATTTAAAACAACAAGGTTCATAATTGTACATAGTTTTCAAAAGCAGAACAGTGAAAAACAAACCTTTCAATTAATCACTTTTGGTTTGCATGAGTAGCATAAGTTAGGAAGATATCAAACAATATCAGAACATCGGTAAAATATGATCAACATCATAGAAATGAGATGGAAACATATATTCATATCAAATTAGGGTAGAAATGATTAATACAGGAAATTAAAATCAAGAGAAGAAAATCCCCTACCTTTCTGTATGATCAGATTTTCCAAGTACCAAAGATGGGTTAAGCTCATTTTTTTTTTATTTAAAACCCCAAATTTTCCTTTGATTCAGATTGTAGAGAGTGTTAGCCAAAAGCAGAGAAGATGAGGGAAGAACGATATGGAGCAAATGAGAACAACAAAATGAGCTGGAGTTGTTTATAGAAGATGGAAAGAAAGACAGATGTGTCCCTAACCCTAACCCTAACCCTAACTGCTCATGTCTAAAACGTGGCATACATGCTCTATTTTCCATAACACCTATCTATCATGCAAATTTGTAGTGTTAATGGTTATTTACTTTATAAATGAACTTCTACTGGGTTAGGCAAGGGCTAGAAGCTCTAAGGAAATTTCACAGTGTTACACTCCATCCTTGATTATAGGTGTTGGAGTAAGTATCATACCGTTGATTTGAGAAAATAACATTGACTTACTCTACTATCATAGGATTGGTGTGATGGATTTACAACCACAGTTGCAATTTGTTGCACCATTGTCATCAGGTTGCCTATTTGGTGACGAAGATCAGTAATTTTTCCTACTTCATTAACTCTCTTGACTTGTTATTCTGATCCATGGATTAAGCATTGTTGAGAATCTATTGTCATGTTCTCAATCAACTCCGTAGCTTGTGCAAATGCCTTGTTTCCTAATGCACCACCATTTACAGCGTCAATGAGATTCCTTTCATTTGCATTGAGACCCTCGTAGAAATACTGGATTACCAATAAGTCACTGAATTGATGATGCGGATAACTGGCACCAATCTCTTGTAACGTTCACAATATTCATACAACGTTTCTCCTGCCATTTGTTTGATCCCACTAATTTCTTTTCTTATTTATGTCGCTTTAGATACTAGAAAATACCTATCAAGAAAGAGTTTTTGCATTATCTTCCATGTAGTAATACTACCGGAAGGCAGATAGTCCATTTTTAGTTGTGTCCATTAAAGAGAATGGGAAGGCCTTTAACATGGCTTCGTTTACATTGGTATCTTTAGGTAGCGTGGCCATGACCATGGTATAGAATTCCATTAGATATTTATATAGATCTTAACTAACCATTCCATGAAACTTTGGAAGTTTTCTGATCAACCTTGGCTTAATATCAAACGTAGAAGTTGTTTGAGTACACCATTTTGGTTGATCCAGCTAGTGAGAAACTAATTCCTTGAGTGTACGGTCACCCATTGCTTGTTCTTGTTAGTTTTCTAGTAAAGTACCTAAAACACAATTCTCAAAATTAAATTAAAAACTAAACAAAAATAAGAAATTGAAAACAAATAGCAATATGTTATGCCTCCCCGGCAGCGACGCCAAAATTTGATCGTTGTCGTATTATGTCAAAAAAAAATTCACGTTATCACTTATAGAAAATATAGATTAAGTGCAAGAGTAAGAACGAGTTCATTCTACAAGAGGTATTAGTTTTTATTTGAATTCAAAGACTGATGTGAAAATGAGGGATTTTTATGAATTATCTAAAGTAATTTAAAATAAATTGAAAGAGAATAGGGAATAGTTCTCAATGAGATGAGAATAATGGTTAACGATTCGTTTTCATTTACAAATATATTCTTGTATCAATAATTAGAATTGAAATTTAATACCTTATTATCAAAAGCCATAGAATACCTTGATCGTTAGAATATTCCGGTAATTTCCTAAAGTCATCACACTCACATAACGACACAAATATGAATTTTACTTAGAGAATAACCCAATGTGTGAAATCAAAATTAGGTTTAACCCTATAAGAGCTTTAGGATTGGTGAAATAGGTTAATCAATGCAATTGACATACTCGAGTAGACAATTTAACAAAGGTCATAATTTACATGCGAGTACAATAAAATATCACTACAATCCATAATCACACTATGCAACTTGTAATTAAGATTTGTTAAGGTTTTCGTATTAACAACCCTAGTTTATCTCTAGATATGAACATGAATTCAACAAGGGTTAATTGATGTTTAGTACTTGGGTTTTGACCAACTTTAGTCTTTGGTCTAACATTTGTCCAACGTTAGGGCTTGGTACCTGGACGGGACGTTGACCCGCATTGACGAAGTTAAAGTAAAATTTTAATTAACTTTGTATTATATTTTTATGATATTACGATTTCACCCCAAGTGTGGACCCTTGTTAGTAAGATCCAACGGTTCCAAACAGAGCCTTAAACCAACGGCTCCAAACAAAAACCCCAAATCTACTTCCTTTTCCGTCATCTTCTCCCTTTTAAAAAAAAACATACAATTCCATCAAACCACAACTCACAACAACACATCATTTTTTAATAATCCCAGATTCAAACCTATTTCTCTAGGAAACATAAAGAGATGAACAATAATAGTGAGAGAAAATAGATGGAAGAAGAAATGGTGTTGTTAGGGTTAGGGTTGAGTTCGATTTCGTGGATAGAATTAGGAAGAAGGTTCTGGTTGATGTGAGATTCAGTTGAAGATGGGTTTTCTGGGAAGAATTTGCTTAGTAAAGAAGTTGAATCTGCGATGGGGTTTTTGAATTCAAGAACCTGATAGAATGGGAAGAACAAGTAAGCTTGGACTCAAGGGAATGAATTGAAAACCCAAACTCATAGTTTGATGAATGAATTGAAATGAGATTGAATTAGATGCAAGATTGGTTTCGCTAAAGAACAAAGGAGATTTTGGGTATGAGAGAATTAGAGAAGACGACGAAGATTGCAATTGTTGGTGATTTGAGGGTTTGCTGTTGAAACTGAATGAAGTATGAGTTTGAGTTTTTATTTAATTTTCTTTACAATGTTGATGATGATAAATCGTGGTGTAACTGTTAGTGAATAGGGTTTTGGATACAAGGATGAATAGTGAGTTGTGGATAAATTGTTTTATTGATATTGATTTATTGATAATTGTTTAGATTGATGAATGAATTGAAATGGGATTTAATTATTGTGCAGCAAGCTTTGGTATTTTACGATGAGTGGATCAAGCAATTTAGTTCTGGTTAGAAGATGGTGGTGGTCTGTCGGAAGATGAAGAGAGAAGAATGATGGAAAGTTAGGTTAGGTTAGAATATTCCTTCCCAATGAAGGATATAATAGTAAATGCATAATATTCATATTATAAATTTAAATTAAAATTATTCTTAACTGGGTCAATATGAGTTAACTTTGTTAACGCGGGTCAACGTCCAGTCCAGGTACCAAGCCCTAACGTTGGACAAATGTTAGACCAAAGACTAAATTTGATCAAAACTCAAGTACCAAACATCAATTAAACCATTCAACAAACATTCATTCGTACATGACGATATTTTTGGTAAATTATGAACGATAATATGAGACAAAACTGATTTACTAAACAAGAAACATGTACTTCAAAATCGACTACATCCCTAACCAATAAAATTAAATTAGCTATTCATATGTTGGAGTTCACAGAATTGAAATCAAAAAGAAAATAAATTGCAAACCCTAGAAATCAAGAAACCTTGCCCGCGTGAACCTACAAAAACGAGTAGAAGAGGTGAAATTAGATATTAGAAAAATCTCCCTCTCATATTGAAGTTGCTCTTATATATCTTCTCATGTTCTACCAATATCACTTGGAATAGAATCCACTTTCCCTATATAGCACAAATTACACACTTTTCAAATCGAGTTAAAATTTTATTCAAGTTAGGAAACCCTAATATCTTATGGAAACTTGACCCATAGCACGACTCAAAATCCATACATCCCGCGGCCGAGTTTCACATCCAACAGGTTCCCCTTTCATGATTCAATAAAACTTTACCATTCCCACTTTAATCTTCGGCATCCGGAACTTATAGCACCAACTCGCTATTTTCAGTATTTTTTTTGCACTGTTTCTGCATTTTTGGTTCGGGTATTTCTTCAAACACTTAGCAATTTCGAATAGGATAAATAACCATATAACCCAGTATAAAACAAACTCTACAACAACCAAATCTCATCAATCCAGCAATCTATCGGCAGAGACAACACTTGTAGGTTGTTTTCACGGCTCAAAGTCTAATCCAAAACTGAAACAGATTGGTACCCAACTTCCTTATTTATCTCGACTTCTAAAAACAATTCCTAGTAGTTGCCAAATACGCCTCATATACATCATTCAACCATGGCTAACCAACAACGATAAACCTTCGCTAATTTCCATCATTTATTACGGCTTCAGTGCACTTTCTTTGATAAACACAACAGCAAAAACAACATATCTTCAGCTAATTCCTTAGAACATAAACTCTTTCCAACTCGAGCCAAGACCGACCCATTTCTCATGACTTCATTCTACCTATTTTTGTTGTATTCAAGCTCAAAACCCCTTGGCAGATAAACAGCAAAACGCTTTAAACATAACTCTCAAAGTCTACGATAAACCTGGTGAATGTGCTACTATACGGACTGGTGATGGAGAAGAAATTTATTTCAAAACTTTCTTCAAACAATTAATGGCTGTGAATTTGGTGTTGGTGGCGATTAGTTTTTTGTGCTCTTCAAACCCTTGTTATATCTCCTTCCCTGCAGACACGATTTTAATACAAACCCATAACTTTTCATCATTCATAAAAACTACTCCCTTCATTTTTTAAAAATAGACTTATTTGATTTTGTTAGTAAATTAAAGAAGCATGACACGTGGAAGAAGATCAAGTTA
>JAJJMC010025027.1:1028871-1084134 GCA_023531435.1 Papaver californicum
AAGAATTTGATTGGTTGTTTAGTCGAAAGGATTTTTTGGCATAAACAGATTTTGCACAAAAAATAAAAAAAAAAATAATCATTTGAAAAAAATTTATGTTTTTTCTAATTTACCTTTAAAAAAAAATGGTCCCTTTGATATTTTAAAGAAAAAACAGAATAGAAAAATGGTCCCCTAACTTATCTTGTTCTTATTCTCTGATGTTTTCGATCTTTATCCCAAACCCATTTCTCACTTAATCTTCTTCATTCATCAACACCATCTCACAGCATCACCATTCTTTTCCATTGTTTTCTTTTTTAAAACTTTGTTTGTGTAACAGAATTGTACCACTAATTCTTTCGTGTTCTTCTTGTCTTCGAAAACTTGTCCTAAGCATTTGAAAGTCTCATACACATCCCTCAAACCCATGTTGCAGCCGGCATTATTTAGTGATAAGGAAGAAAACATGAACTTTGTGTGGAGAAATAAAGAAACAGTTGTACAGACTCGACCTAATACTTCGGTTATGAAGAAAAGGTGGCGCCCTGAGTAAAAGTATTGGCTTGTTCACAAATTCCTATTTAACAAACAGAGGCTGCCCTGAGTATTGATAGTTTGGCGCTCCATAAATCATTAAAAAGAGATGGCTTCCCCTAGTAGTAGGGGTGTAAATTGGGCCCGGCCGGGCAGAATAATCTTTTGCTCGTTAAATCAAATGGGTCAGGCGGGCAGGGATTTGTAGCAAAATAAAGTGTTTATGGCCTTCCCAAGCATATTTAATAATTTGGGCTTGGGAGGGAAGGGCCAGATGGGCCTTAAATATAAAGAAAAAAGTATTTTAATTTAAAAAGAAAAATTTATATAATTATAATATAAAATAATACTCCCTCCGTTTCAGCAAAAGTTTACTATCACTTTTTCATTTTAGCCTAAAAATAGACCAAAATAAAAAAGTGATAGTAACACTTTTGCTGAAACGGAGGTAATAATTAAATTTTCTCAAGATTGAATCATGTTAAAAGGAAGTTAAAAGGAAATCGTAGATTTTTTCAATGTATTTAGTAAAATAAATTTTTTTATCGAAAAAATATATGACTATTTTGGTTATTCAATATGTTATAATTTTATAAATTTTATTTTTTAACATATGATGAAAATTTGAAATGAGCAATTAGACCAAGTAAATAGATAGTATTAACGGGAAACTTGGCATGATAGTATTGACGGGCTAATAGGGCGGGTATAGGGTCAGGCAAAGAAATTCAACTCCTGGCCTTTGCCCGCCCTTTTATTAAACATGCTAGGTCGGGCCAGTCCGTAACGGGCCATGGGTACCCGTGGAACTCCATGGGTAAGGGCGGGCGGTATTAGGCCTTGGGCCACTGGGTAAAATTTACACCCCTACCGAGTAGTTTCTTGTTTTCTTGTAATGCGCAATGACTCTGAACAATGAATTTGTCTTCTTTCATGTCATATGACTCAAAAATACCTACAAAATGTAAAACAACGTAAAATACACAAAATACAAGAAAAATAACAAAGACAAGCATAAGAAATTGATAATCAAATATGGTATTTTAGGCACCTATCATGCGGTCCATGTAATGTTACATTTGTAGGAGGTGCAAACCATTCTGCAGTTGTTATTGATGATTTTTTTAAGTATTGTTGGCTTTTTCCTTTGGCTTTGAAGTCTAATTTTAAGTCTGTTTTTATCTCTTTTGTCACTCAAATTAAACATTTACTTCAATTGTCTGTCAAGGTGATTAGGTCTGATAATGGTGGTGAATTTTTCAATACCTATTTTTCTGATTTCCTTAACAGTAAAGGCATTTTACATGAATCTTCTTGTCCCCACACACCATAATAGAATGGTCTGGATGATGCAAAGCATAAACACATTCATAACTTTGCTAGGACATTACTCATTCAATTTGGTTTTCCATATGATTTTGGGTTGAGGATTTCGCTATTGTCAATTTTCTCATTAACAGACTACCTACTAAGGCTATTAAATTTCAAATACCACTACAAGTTTTGTTTCATAAACAGTCAGATTTTTCTTTTCTTAAAGCATTTGGTTATGCCTACTTTCCTTGGTTGAAACCATTTACTTCTTCCAAGTTATAACCTATAGGAATAAGCATCGTGTTCATTGGTTATTATCATTTTTCGGAAATAGTGCAAATGTCTAGATCTCACAACTAGCAAGGTCTACGTGTCTAGACATGTAAAAAAATCCCTTATAAGGATTTATGTCTTTATTTATCTAATGTTGTTCTCTCTGACACATTTTCCTAATTAAATTTGTAATATCCAGTATATTTTATTTCCTGTTTCGGGTTGAATTTTATCCGATTTAACTAACCCTATTATTTAAGTTGTTGTTTCCTTTGCCTTAGCCTAGGTGGGATGGCTTAGACTAGAAAAGCTACAAGTTAGGGTGGAAATAGAGTCACCTAAATAATTTTAATAAGTAAATAAAATTAAGAGAATTGAAAAGATATATAAAATTATTAAATAAAATAATAAATATGCGTATCAATAATAAATATTAGTAATAGTATTAATATAGGTTTTATAAAATAAAATTAAAGATTAGTAAACAAAAATTTAAAGAGAAGGAGATGGAGCTAGGGTTTTTAGAAAAGAGGGCTAAGAATGATCAAGAGGATTTTATAGCTAATGAAAGGTAAAATTATAGATCTCTCTTTTGGGGTGATTTGCTTGTATTTGATTTTAATTTTCTATGATTTTGTATTGTTAGGTTTCTGTAATTTATTTATATAAATATATAACTATGATCAATGATCAGCCATTTCCAATTGATATATAACAATTTTAGGTATCTATGGTTACAAACTCAAGATAATCCACCATATATCCACCGTTGAATTTATCTTCTAGTTTAGGTGATGTCTCTGAATTTTCTGGACAGTTTCGCTTTGTTATGTTTTTTACTGTGTTCGCCAATCATAATGATATTAAAATAATTTGTGGACTTAACAAAAGTTCTAGATTTGTGTCTTTTATTTCATTGTGATTTAGATTTGTTTCATTTCAGATTATTATGAATTAACTATAAATATTTTGGTAACATTATGTAATCTGCTCAGGTTTTTATATAATCTTGTAAACTTAATATCTTTTATTTGAACCGTTGGTTTTTTCTAAATCTTTGATATGTTATAGGTTATCAAGTCTTGTATATGCCTATAAATTTTAAAGACGATCGGATCAAGTTATCAGTATGAAACACATAATATTCAATGTTTGCAGTTAGTTTATTGCTTAAATGCTTGAAAGAAATACATGTCATTTGTGATATGTTTCTATGCCAGGTTTCCTAGAATTGAGTTTATGTTATTGATTGTAAAGATGATTTACAAAAAGGAGATAAGTTTATATTTTTCCGTTAAATGGAACTTGGTTTCACGCTAACGGCAGGTAATGATTCTCGAGAGACAATGGGTAATGATTCCCAATAACATATAGGATAATGATCCCCTGATCCATCGATGGTGGATGTCTGTGCCGAGGTAAACGATAGGTGGGCGTACAAACCAAGGAAATTTGTACCGTGAACTCATGAGTAAAAACTGAATTTGATGATTTGTTGGAAACATTATGAGTATTGTGAGCTCATGCATCGAAATATGATATTAAATGATTTGTGGAAAACATTATAGGTATTGTGAGCTTAATTGTTGAATATATTATTGATTCTTCAAAGTTGTATCGTATTTTCTTGTTATATGTTTTCTTTGATTCATAGATATTTGTACGCATCTTTTGATAATGGGAATGCATTATATTGAGTTATCATCTCACCAAATTGGCATTCTTGCAGATTTCATGGAAGTTGGAAGTAAAAGCTAGAAATGCATTTAGTGATTGCATTGTTTTCCTGTAATTATTTGAAGTTTAAATTGATTTCAAATGTTGTATTGATAATATTGTTAAGGATAAATTTAAGCTTAAGAAATGATTATATTTCATATTGATTCATCTTAATATGTTAATTTCATTTAAATAAAAATAAAAATAAATCTTTATGTCTCGTTCCAATCTGTAATGCCTTGAGTTTGGATCTCCATATGGGTTTGATCCTGGTCCGGAACTCGGGGTGTTACAAAAGCATCATACCCCATCAACACTATCTGTGACGGACCGGAAAATTCCACCTCCGGAACCGTGCCGTGAAAACCAGAACTCTCCGATACGCCACTCGAGCGACAGTAACCGGCCTTAAAGCTTAACTTCTCGCTGGGCAAATGCATGTCGATTTTCTCTTCTAAGAATACTTTGCAAGCATGATACTCGAATCGTAGTTTTCATACCGTTCCAACTTACCCTTGTTATGCAAAGAGTACAAGGCTATAAAATCCAATGGTGATGCCTTTGGCATGCATCACCTATTTGCCAGCATTGTCCAGGCCTAAGTCGTGCCTTGCACTAGCACATAGGTCATTACAGACCTATTTCTGTTTTCTCAACTCTATCCGACCATGCGCTGGGTGCATGCACTGATCTTTCCCTTGCCAAGAGTACATCAACCAGGAAAATTTCAAACTCGTCATATAGCTTGATAGGAAGTATGAACATCCAATAAATGGGTTGAAACTACCTCATCAAGTGTGGTAACAATCATCTATTTCTTTGTACTATCGAGCCAGGTGATATGAGTTACAAAGTGTCGCAATCACCTCAAAATTAGATGATATGAGCGACAAGATGCTGGACCACAAATGCATTGTATTACGGCTGCCTACGTACCCAACCCGTACCATGAAAGGATCAAGCATGATCGTGGTTCATCCGAAGGGTCATTTTGAATGGGACAAGCAACTTAAGTCTATTAAGGCAAAGCCAAAATCGATGCCAAATAAGGGACAATCGTTTCAAGAAGATATGCTTAGGCATATACAATCCGCGTAACCAACAATTTCCAACTTGCATTGCAAGGCCAAAGGCCAAGCAAAGCCTAATTCGGATATGCCAAAGGACTTTCGCAAAGTATGCACAAGATTGTGCATAACTATTACCACTTGATATGTAAATATGCATTCTCGAGTAAACAATACGAATGAATGATGTTTTCGCATATTTGAATTTTTATCGGTTAAGCTACAAGCATATTGACGCTTACGCATCAAGTACGCACAAACGTATAGGCTACATCGTATAAATGTGCATTATTGCTCATGCACATTCAACCAAGGCCCCGACCCTATATATGTCTTAAGCTCATTTCCATATGTTTGGAAGAGAAGGGTAAGGGACAGACCGTCGGGCCATTTTCGCGACATTTGAACACTGGTGCATCCTAGAGTATGCATCACGGAATAATAGTGCCTTAGCACTATAATGCTCTCTCGGGTAAACAACATTGGGGTTTTGATGCTTCCTCTAGTAAGCATCATGGCATAATAGTGCCTTAGCACTATAATGATTTCTCGGGTAAGCAACATTCGTTAATGTTGCATGCTTTGATAAAGGCCAAGCATAATGATACCATAGCATCGTAGTGCTTCCACTGGTAAGAAACATTTGTTAATATTGCATCTATGATCAAGGGACAAGCCTAGCATTATAATGCCAAGATGATTTTGCAACCAAGCCAAGTGATGCATCCCCACCTTGATGCATCCCTGAGTAAGCTTTATAAGCTTGAGATGAAGCTTCATCCCATGCAATGACGCATCCTAGGGTAAGCGTCATGCGAAAAATACGGGTGTTAAACTATTTGTTCATCCTACAACTTATGTTTCTAGCTTTACACCATCACCCTTTGAACCTGACAATAAACACACAATGACTAATAGAGACGAGATGAATGTTTTCAAACCCAAATCATACTTTGATACAAATCATACGTTGCCTGCATCTTTTCTAGGGATGTTTCAGCAGCTACAGCAGCTTGCTGGAAGAGAGCAAAATCGAAGAAAGAAGAATTCAGAAATTTTTGTTATCACCAGAAGATAGGAAGAAGATAAAGAACAAATACAACATCAGAAAGTCTTAGAAACCTTGGTCTTTTCTACAGCAGATGAAGACCGTCGTTTCTGGCGCAATCTCTATCACACTTCATCTGCAACGCTTATAATCGTTACAGTTTCCTGTGTTCTTTTCTTTTCTTCTTTTCAAACATTTTTTGATTTATGTATATTTTATCTTTTGAAAGAATGTTTTCTATGATGAGCGAAATCCCATCTCTGGGACAATGGAGGAAGCCATGTTTCATGATTAAGTGGTAACTATGATTAATCTATGACTATTTTGATTTCAATTGATTTATGATTTTTCTTAATTAATTGTGATTTTGTTTGATGGTGTATGCTTAGACTTAAATTTTTGGTGCGCCATTCTTATGATTTACAGTTAATATTTTAAAAATCTACTTCAGGCAAAGAGTCAGAGTCAATAATATAAGTTATATTTGTTCAGAATTAATGTATGAATCACTTGAATATAATTACTGGTGAATCCTGAGTCTTAGTTATTCTTAATATTGATATCATATTTTACTTATTTCCTAGTTTAAATCAAAATTAGGTCTAAAACACTTCTTCACAAGTCTCGTAGAACGAACTATATTTATCACTTTTTGGAAACGAATATTGGCATCCACCAGTTATGGATTCGACATGGACAAGGAGAGGAAGTTAACCGTATTACGAGTTAGGGGAGATTTCATGAACCACTTGCATCACAGGAATGATGTGCGGCATGGATGGTATGTTCCTGGTTGTTGCACCCATGGTAAGAGCAAGATCAGTGCATGCACTCAGCACATGGTCGAAGCGGAGTTATGGAAACAGAAAATAGGTCTTCAGTGACTTATGTGCTAGTCCAAGGCATGATATATACTTGCCAGTCTGTGATGCCAAAGGCATTACCATTGGTCGTATGATGGTCGTTTTAGAAAAGTGGTAAAAATAGTTCGTTCACCGAGACTTGTGAAGATTCTTTTTAGACCTAATTTTGATTTAAACTAGAAAATAATTAAAAGATTTTAACAATGTTGGGAAGAACTAGGACTCTGAATTCCACCAAAATCATTTCAGAGTGACTTCTACAATGATTTCTATCAATTATCGCTCTTTTATTAACTCAGTTTCTTTACCAAAATTAGATTTCTTAAACACTAATTGTAAAAATCGTAAGTATGGCGTATCAAAAGCTCTTAAGTCCCAGCATACACCATCAGACAAAATCACAACTAATTAGAAAAAATCATAAATCAATACAAAAGTCATAAAGAATCAAAAATAGTTACCATTCATTTATGAAATATGGCTTCCTCCATTATCCCAGTGATGGGGTTTAGATCATCGTGCTCAAAACACTCTCAAAAGATTGATACATATCTCAAAGTGCTTAAGAAGAAGAAAAGAATCAAAAACAATTAACACAGAGAAACTGAGACGGATATAAGTGTTGCAGACGGACTGTTGATATAGTTCTGAAACAGTTTCTTGTTGCTAATAGTATTGAAAAGAACGATTGTTCTATGGAGCCTTGATTTGCGATTGTTTTCTTATGTAGCTTTCTGGTCTTCTTCTTCTCAGCAGCAGGTGAGTTTTTTTTCTCCCTGAAATTTTCCCGAGCCTCCCAACTTGATTTTTCTTCGATATCTTTGTTATTTATAGGTTCAGGAAACCCTAACAACCCTTCAGAGTATACTTTTTTTTTCGGCGGTTCACGTGAGTTTCCAACCTTTTTTTCCAGCGTAAAACACTCTGTTTGACGTGTTTAACCAAGTATGGATTGTTTCTTCACTTAGATATATCGAAATCTTCTTTTAATCACTTAAAAAAATCTCTTCCAAGTAACTCTGAAACATCCTCACGCATAAGAATGTGTTCCCGCCATTTTCTCTCTTTTTGAATTAAAGAGAAGGGTGCCCTTAATCCAAACTGCGGGTGCCTTTCACAAATTGCGTGGGTGCCTTTTATCAACTTTTTCGAGCCAATTGAGCACATAAAATGACACAATAAATACAAAATTGAGCACTAATAATATAGAGAATTGAGAACAATTCAGACACAAAAATGTGTTTATCAAATATCCCTAAACTTATTATTTGGTAGTCCTCGAGCAAATCTAATCTACAAAATAGAAAACTAACTTACTTTCGTAGGAATGACGACTACGGTTAACGTGTGCAGCTAGCCGTTAAACTCCTAGGTGACCCTAGAAGACGAGTGTTGTCTAGTGAGGGTTTACAAGAGATATACCCTCAAAACCTTTTAATCCAAATTTTAGCTACTTATTGAGGATAGACACTAAACATGTTATTTAGTTGGCTACTAAATTCTTCGGCTACCCTATATGAATCCAATTGTTGTACACGAGTTTGCACTCATCGTACTAAAATTCATACAAGAATTCAAAACTCTCTCAGATAATTGTACAATGGCCCACGATACTCAGAGTCTATCAAAGTTCAATCACATAAATATATTTAGAAGATGGATACGGAGATAAAGTAGTTTGTGCATGTTAACTAGGGTGAACGGTGAACGGTGTTTCCCATATCTGTCTGAAGGTCAGTGCCAGGATGAATCCTAATGGATTGAGATACGCTCCTTTTGGTCTTAATCCTTATACTAATATTGACTCAGCTGGTATATACAAGGGCCCCAACGATCGATTTATTGAAAATAAAACAACTATTTACTATTTTTATTTTTTATTTTTATTTTTATTTTATTTTTATTTTTTATTTTTAGTTTTTTTTTTTTGTCTAAATAAAATACAATAATGGGGCTTGATCTCAATCACTCTACTTCATCTGAACGGTGATAACAAGGCAATGCTAGTGCCCCACCAAATCACTTAGAGAAACACATAAAATTTGCAAAAATAAAAACAGAAGGTGATATGGTCGAGATAGACTCCGAGATATGGTGACAACTATCATGTTATTTCTAACACCTGAGCTAGGCGTCCTTTTTATGAATAGACCATTCAGCTGGGCTCACCAATTCCTATACACAAGAACTATGTTTCCATCTACCTAGAATGGTTAGTGTCATCTTGAACAGTTCACAACTTTATAGACTTTGGAGTTTCATATTTCAACTTAAAGTTTTTCCCTTACCCCTAAACTTAAATTTAACATTGTCCTCAATTTTCTAAAAGTAAATGATTAAAAACATGAACAATGAAAAATTGTTACCACTTGAAGAAAAGGAGTTAAGGAAGGATATTACCGAGTAACAAGAGCATGGGTTACCTTCAAGTAAGTGCTAAGTTTAAAGTCTTCATCCATACAAAGAAAGGACTAGTCACCTCATATAATTATATAGCAATAGCCACAACAACTGGGGGTCATTTGAATCAAATAGTACTATCACAAATAAAAGAAAACTGCTACATCCCAAGAAAATGAACAAACTGAGCACACGCTTATCTAGTTTTTTGTTTAAGACAACTAAATCTAGTTGTGGTTCAGGTTCATGCTCGATAAAAGGGTCTAGATGAAATGTTTTCATGGGCTGGATTTCCTCATAGGCAGGATCTGGAGGATCAGGTTATAGAATTTGGAAAAACTCAACTAAGAACTTAAAAGCACATAATAATAACTTGAATATTTGTGGATCCTCAAAATCAATCAGATTTGACTCACACAGTTGACTATAATGAAGGTGGTAGTCATTCTTGAGAAAATGTGTCGATTTTAATTTCCTAAAGTAATTAGAATTAGTCTCAAAAACTTAATAACTGACACATTTGAAACTCATACGTTTCCACAATTGGAAGAAAAAAATTGGTGGGGAAACAAATTCAATCTTGATATTATCTCCTGGGTAAACCACATCAATCAGAGGATAGGTTTCTAACAACTGAACTTCTTTCTGGACATGATTAGTTTCAGGAAATCTAGAGATCATGTAAATTGGTAGAGGTGCATATGTCAAGTCCCAAATGAGGGATCTTTCTAAAAGTCAAATGTGAAGCACGGGGAGAATGATAATCACCCCCAAACTTAGAATTTGTTGTGTCTCTAAATAGACCGGTCATAATTTTTCTAATTTCTAGATCATTAGATTCCTGAAAATAATCAATTGATTCTTCTAGGTTATAATCAGGTGGTGCATCTTCACTCATATTTACCCAATATATATTGATGACATCATTATTATAGGGAATGATTCTACTTTCATTAAGGAATTTATTGAGACATTGGGTACTTCCTTTACTGCCAAGGATCTTGGTCTACTGCTTCTTTTTTCCATGGGCTTGGAGGTGAAGAGAGACAAGGACAAACTTTTTGTCTAAATCTTAATATGCCTTGGATCTGCTGGATCTGCTGGATCTGCTGAAAAGATTCAATATGGTTAGATCTAAGCTTTGTCATACTCCAGATTGTGCTACCACCAAGCTCACACCTGCTGACAGTGATCTTCTTACTAATCCCACTGAATGCAGGTCTCTTGTAGGTGGCTTGAAGCTTATTAGGCTCGGGGGTATGTTGTATTTCAAGGTCAACAGCAAGTCATAGCCGTTGGCTATAGTCTTGTATTTTTCTATTATGCAAGTGTGAATGCCTCGTGTGTGTGTCTGTGGTTTAAAGAAGCCGAGTCTGTTTCTCATCTCATATAGTGCGTTTTTCATTCTCTTCCATATCTTCTAATTAGAAATAGTATTTTGTTCCGAGAGAAAAATAGTAATTTCTTTTATGGCTTGTTAATTTCTTTATAATTCAAAATCAATTCAACAATAATCTTATCTAATATGATCTTTTTTCAAGATCAAGATCAAGATTTACGGAAGAGGGAAAAAATGGGAGAGAAATGTTGATGAAACAGAAACAAGAACAGAATTTTTATTAAATGATAAAATTGCCCTTCATTTCCTTTACAAATCGAGTACTTATACTCAATGGACTCAGTTAGGACCTGATGCACTAACTAATCCCAACGATTAACAACAGACAGTTAATATGAGACTGACAGGTGTCTCATTAACTCTAACTAACACAACTAATATTTTGCTAACTACATCATTCATTTAGCTAGTGGCAGACACTGCTTCAAGGCACCCCCATTACTTAGCTTCATATCAACACCCCCCGGCTTAAGAACTTCCTTGTCCCCAAGGAACTTACAGTTGATGGTTTTGTTCAAAACCTGGAAATTGTGGTTGTAGAGAGTGGGAGTCTTCCCAAGTTGCATTCTCTTCACTCTGTCCCTTCCAATGCACTAATATTTTCTTTTGCACAGTGCGCATACCCACTTCATTTTTCTGGAATACCAGTTTACTTCCCAGCACTTTTTGTGGTTCATTTTGTTGCTGACCAGCTGACAGGGGAAGATGCTGGCTTGGTTGAATTGAACCTCCTAATTGCCTTTAAGGCAACTGACATGAAACACTGGGTGCACCTTACTATGTGCAGGTAGAAGTAACTTGTAAGCAACCTGACCCACCTTCTGTATCACCTTGTAAGGGCCAAAGAACTTAGGGAGCAGTTTTTGAAATGAGTGTCTAGCCAAGGATCGCATCTGGTAAGGCACCAAACGCAAGTACACCATATCTCCCACCTGGAACTCCCTCTCAATTCTCTTTTTATCTGCCTGAGATTTCATTCGATGTTGAGCTAGTTGCAAGTTAGCTCTCAATAGCTGCAGAATCTGATTTCTAGAATTCAATTCCTCTTCAACTGTTTCAACTCTGGCAGTACCCACTTCATGAGCAGAAATAAGTGGTGGTGGATATCCATAGACTATCTGGAATGGGGACAACTTTGATGCTGTGTGATAGGCAGTGTTGTAGCTCCACTCTGCCCAAGCAAGCCATTTAACCCAATCTTGAGGAGTATATGAAGAGAAACATCTGAGATATGTCTCAATGCATCTATTCACAACCTCAGTTTGACCATCAGTTTGTGGATGATACCCAGAACTCATAGCCAATTTGGAACCATTTAGCCTGAAAAATTCCTTCCAGAATAAGCTCAAAAATATTGGGTCCCTGTCACTGACTATTGAGGTTGGCATCCCATGTAACTTAAATACATTGTCAGTAAAAACTTGTGCTACTTTGTTTGCTGTATAAGGATGTGCCATTGCCATAAAGTGTGCATATTTAGAGAGTCTGTCTACCACCACAAAGATTACAGTCTTGTTCCTGGACTTTGGAAGACCAACAATAAAATCCATACTTATAGAAGTCCATACTTGCTCTGGGATAGGGAGAGGATTCAATAGTCCAGGAGGAAGACAAGTCTCATATTTATGTTGCTGGCAGATAGCACATTCAGAGACAAATTGCTTGATATCCTTCTTCATTCCAGACCAAAAGAAGGTTCTTTTAACCCTTTGAGTAGTTCTGAGAACTCCATTGTGCCCTGAAACTGGACTGGCATGCATTTCCTCCAATATTCTTTTTTTCCATTCAGAAGTAGGACTTAGAACAATTCTATTCTTATATCTTAAAAACCCATTTTCATATTTGTAATGTGGAGATGAAAATGTACCTGTAGAGTAAAATGCTTTCACAATGTTGCAAATGTATTCCTCTTTCTCCAGATGCCTGCGCAGTTCATCCATCCAGCTATAATATGGGTAAGAGAGAGACATTAGCTCTGAAATAGACTCCTTAGCATGTATCCTAGATAGTGCATCAGCAGCATTGTTCTCACTTCCTTTCTTATAGAGAATCTCATAGTCATAACCCATCAATTTACTAACCCACTTCCTCTGGAATGAAGTATTAGCCTTCTGGTTCAAGAAATATTTCAAGCTATTGTGGTCAGTTTGTATAATAAAGTGTTTTCCTTGTAAGTAATGTTCCCACTTCTTGATGGCATGCACAATTGCTATCAGTTCTTTCTCATAAACAGATAAAGCTGCATTTTTTACTCCCAGAGACTGACTAAAAAAGGCCACTGGTTGTGGTTCTGCTGGAGGACTGCTCCTATGCCAGTATCTGAGGCATCACTTTCAATAACAAAGGGTTTAGAAAAATCAGGAAGAGCTAACACTTGGGGACTAACCATAATTTGCTTCAACTTTATAAATGCCTCCCTGGCTGTAGGAGTCCACATGAATTTATTCTTCTTGGTAAGATCAAAAAGATGTTGGCATATCTTGCCATAGCCTGGGATATACTTCCTGTAGTATCCAGTGAGTCCCAAGAATCCCCTCAACTGCCTAAGAGTAGTGGGCAGGGGCCATTCTTGCACTACTCTTAGCTTCTCAGGATCTGGAGCCACCCCATCTTTGGAGACTATATGACCCAGGTACTGAATTTCCTTAGCTCCAAACTCACACTTAGACTCCTTCAGAAACAATTGTTGAGAGTGCAGCACACTAAAGGTCAAATTAAGATGTGTTACATGTTCATCCCAGTTTTTGCTATAAACTAGAATATCATCAAAGAAGACTAGGAGAAATTTTCTCAAGTAAGGCTTAAATATTTCATTCATCAGACTCTGGAATGTGGCAGGTGCATTAGTGAGCCCAAATGGCATCACTAAGAACTCATATAACCCTTCATGAGTTCTGAAGGCTGTTTTATGTACATCTGATGGAGACATTCTCACTTGGTGGTATCCTGACCTCAAATCCAGCTTGGAGAAAACTTTGGCTCCAAAGAGCTCATCCAATAGGTCATCAATACGTGGAATGGGGTAGTTGTTTCTAATTGTCATGCTGTTTAAATCTCTATAATCCATGCACATTCTCCAGGAGCCATCCTTCTTTTTGACCAAAAGAACTGGAGAAGCAAAAGGGCTCTGGCTTGCTCTGATGTATCCTGAATCCAAGAATTCCTTCACTGCCCCTTCAATCTCAGACTTCTGGAGGGGTCCATATCTGTAAGGTTTCTTATTGACAGGATGAGAATTTGGTAACAAAGGTATGTGATGGTCACAGTTCCTTGCTGGAGGCAGAATCTTAGGAATAGTGGACAACTTCTCATTTTCTTGTAGTAACTGTTGGATACCTCTAAGCTCATGAGTAGATAAATGGGAATAATCATTGTTACTATTTCTCTCTTCTAGATTATAAATGATATAGGCAAATCTGGTTGTATCTATCATTTTTTCTATTTGTTTGACTGAGACTACATCTGCATAAGGAGTTGGAGTCTTCATTTGCTCCAGGGTGTATGGTTGTCCTTGCACATTGAATTCCAGAGTTAGATTAGAGAAATCCCATGTAAGTTTTCCCAGTGTGGACAACCACTGAACTCCCAGGACAACATCATATCCTCCCAGGGGCAGGATTTGTAAATCAATTTTCTATTTGAAACTTCCCATTTCCAGTGGCATTTCCTTGAATAGACCTCCTCCCTTAATTGTGCTTCCATCTGCTACCATTACTTTTATTGAGTTCTCACAATGTGGTATCCAATTCAACTTCTTGATAAGCCTGGAGTCCACAAAATTGTGTGTGCTGCCGGAATCCAGTAAAACCTTGACCTCTACCCCCTTAAGTTTGCCACTGACTTTCATTGTTTTAGAAGTAGGTAATTGCTCAGCTCCAAACAAGGCACATTCACTCAATTGTATGGATGACAAGGTTGTAGATAAATGAGCAGTATCAACAGTTTTACTTTCTAATTCTACATTTTCTTCTTCTATCACATCCTCTACTAAATCAAGAACTAATGCTTGAGTCTTGCCCAACTTAGAGTTTCTCTCCTTACATGTGTGTTCTTTAAACCATTTACCATTGCAGTAATAGCACAAATTGTTAAGTGTTCTATCAGTGACTGTGGAGGGGGAGATTTTCTTATACTCAATTCTAGGTTGAACTTTTGCTGGATCTGTGCTAACTGGAGAAGGGAATTGATTGTACAACCTATTCTGTGTCCTAGGTGCATAAGTGCTTAAGGCTTTAATTTTTGTATCTAATTGAGCACCAAATGTTATAGCCTCATGTACTGTTACTGGCCTTAACAATTGAACATCATACTTTAGTTCATCCTTGAGGCCACCAATGAAGCAACTCTTAAGTGCTTCTTGAGAAATTCCAGAAGTTCTAATTGCAAACTTTCGAAAAGTAGACACATAGTCAGAGTAGTTACCTGTCTGCCTTAACTTGAAAAGTGAAGATGTAAAATCCACATATTCGGCTGGACCAAATTCTTTACAGAGATCTCCCACGAAAGCATCCCATGTTGGTTTTGAGTTATCATACCCTTGCCAGTAATACCATTGAAGAACATCCCCTTCTAATTGAAATGAAGCCATATTAACTTTCTGAGCTGCAGGCACTTCGTAAAAACGGAAGTATTGCTCCACCTTGTAAATCCAAAGCATGGGATCATCTCCCTTGTTGAATTTGGGTAATTCTATTCTTGGATGAGTCAAAAATCTGCCACAAGCATTGTTGATTTCTCTTCTTTGACCTTGATTTCCATCTGCATCTGAACCTTCAACTCCTTCTGGATGAGATGGATTTTCATTTCTACTTTGATTTTTACTACTGAGAACTCTCATTTCTTGCATGAAATTGTTCATCTGAGAACTCATATTGTTGAATTGATCGGAGAAATCATCCATCCTATGAGTGAGTCCATCCATTCTGCTAGTGACAGCACTGAGACCTAAAGAAAGACCTGATATACGATCATTAATGCTGGAAACTTCATTTGTAAACACATTGTTCCTCTCTTCAAGATTCGAGATTCTAGTTGTATGATTTGACATTCTTGCAGTGGATTGGAAACATAAATGTGTTTAATCGCTGGATCTAAATCAACTAGCTCTGATACCAATTAATATGATCTTTTTTCAAGATCAAGATCAAGATTTACGGAAGAGGGAAAAAATGGGAGAGAAATGTTGATGAAACAGAAACAACAACAGAATTTTTATTAAATGATAAAATTGCCCTTCATTTCCTTTACAAATCGAGTACTTATACTCAATGGACTCAGTTAGGACCTGATGCACTAACTAATCCCAACGATTAACAACAGACAGTTAATATGAGACTGACAGGTGTCTCATTAACTCTAACTAACACAACTAATATTTTGCTAACTACATCATTCATTTAGCTAGTGGCAGACACTGCTTCAAGGCACCCCCATTACTTAGCTTCATATCATTATCTTTCTCCGTTACAAGACAGTCCCACTATATCACCGTTAAAAAGATCAGATCCCATCATGTAGTCGTAACCCTAGATTAAAAATACTAGTATAATATCTGCTTTAACTAAAAGTTTGCTAGTGGACAGTGGGGAACAACCAGCCTAAATTACAGAATTTTTCTTCGCCAAAAAACTAATCGTTTCAAAATTATTCAATTCCTAATTATTCCTAATTTTCCTGGACAGCTGCTGTAATAATTCAAAATAAAACAAGTACAGACATGCTGACAAAACTTAACCCGAGCACCAAAAAGGTAGGTTGGGTTCATGAGTTTATGATGATATAGATTGTGGGGCTCACAAAAGGTCAAGATATCTAATAGACTACCAGCAAATCATATACACCAAGCATACAGATAAATACACTAAAATTTTGCTAATAGGTAGAAGGAAAATGCATCCTGTACACCAAGATTTATACAAGAAAGTTCCACACCATGATAGGTCATTTACTTACTAGCATATGGCATTTGTGCATGACCTATTATTTTTAAAAAAATTATTATCCCTAAATCTAAAATTTAAATTGTTGACAGTATAAAATTGGATATACCATTTTTATATATAAATAACACTTCTGGGAAAAAATAGCAAATCTACTTTTATCCTCCAAAATATTCACTTATTAAAAGTCATCAATCTAAATCCTAGATCTATGAATAATGAACCCTTTTAAAAACCATGGACACAAATGTCATGCACCTGAAGGAGCAGCACTAGTACTAGCAAGTAGAAACCGCAAGTTAGTACTGACTACTCAACACTATACCAGCTGATCAGAACAATATAAGTAAAGAAAAGTAAACGGTAAACCACAAATTAGCCGTTAAAAACAACACAAACTGTCACTACCTGAACTACATCCACACGTCCTCTTAAACTGACACAAAGAAATGGAAGTGCAGGGGTTGGTTTAGTAACCTCAATCATCTTCTAGCAGAATAGGAATTTCACTACTTGTGTAACTTGTTTCTTGTCTTAATTATGTGACCTTCCACAAACAACAATCTAATCCCAGAAAGATGACAAAATGAACAAATGAATAACTCGGAGATAGTACTTTTGCCAAGGAACAGAACTTGACCACCCTAAAGTAACAGACTAAACAGAAATCTCTTCCACGGATTCACTTACTAAACTGAGAGTCTGACTGTTTTAACTGCAAAACTTTACATAACCTAGATTGAAAAGCATAAATTAAAACCAGAGAAACATGGGATATAAAGCACAAAGGATCAAAATACCGTGAACCAAAAAGAAAAACCACCATGGATTTAATGTTTAAAGGCAATCAACTTGATTGAGTGTTAAAACTCCAATACCTTAATGATTAGCGATATTCAAAACTGAATATGCTACACAGACTACTAAAATCTGTTTACTTGGTTTTCAAACTGGCACATCAGTTTCTTGGTACGGCACAATTAAGTTTGAAATTGAATGTAACAATTAAGACATCTCAACCACATCAGTTATTAACTAAACACCACAGAACATTACTACAGATGGTACCCTTGCTATGCGCAGGGGGTTAATAACAAATCAAGAACACTAACTATGACAACCACATTAAAGTAACCATAAACTTTCATTCAAAGCATCTGAAAACTCTAATTAATTGATTTCGATTTATATCACTCTTAACCTTGTTCCATACAGTTCAGAGAATCAGAACCCATTCATCAACAAAACAACAGCTACTCTAATTAATTGATTTCAGGTAGTGACAATAGTTCTAGTAAACTGATTTGTTCTTTGGACCCCCAAAGGTTTTAAACACAAAAGACACCCAATATCTATCATGCAGAAGTGACTCAAACTATAAAGTTTCAACACAATAGAAAAACTGAAAGAGATAATAAAAAGATTAAGAAACAAAAAAGACTAACTAAACCATTGAACATAAAGGAAGAAGAGTGACTAGGTACAATAGCAATTTTAAGCCTCCACAAAGTACCAGAAGCATATATTTTCCATAACACAAGTGTTGTAAACTAGAAAGACCAAAAAAGTTAGAAACGCACATCTCTGAGTTCTTCTTCCTTATCTACTATACTTCCTATCTAGTCATCATCTTCCTCCTACAAACAGAATTCATGAGAACAAAAATTAACACAACAAATCATATCCAAACTTAAATTGATGAACAATAGGGTTTTAATTCAAGTATGGACAAACCTCATCACTTCCTTCTTCCTCGTCATCTTCATCATTAACTTCAGACTTTGATTTGTCAGATTCTTCTTCTTCCTCCTCATCAGCATTTGACCCTCTAGCCTAAAATAGTGTTACAATTTCATGATAGTTAGTTCAAGTTTATTTCCTTCAAAGCACTGTGATAACAGGGAATGTGAAATTTCTAGAAAAAACTCACCAGTTTCTTGTTGTATGCGTCCATGGTTTTGTTGTATTCAACCTTCCTTTTCTCTGCCTTGGCCACATAAGGAGCTTTCTCCTAAAACAAACATAAAAACAAAATTACATCTAAATCACAAATATATATCACTTAATATAGGTAAGAAATTTAATTCTGATTAAATTACTTACAGCATCGGACAAGGATTTCCACTTATCTCCACCAGCTTTACCAACCTATTTCAAAATTAAAAACATCAAAATAGTCAATTAAAATTTAGTTCTCAGTAACAAAATTACAAAATCTTCTGAAGAGAAAGGGGATCTTACAACTGAGACAGATTTGTTGTTAGGATGCTTTTCCTTAAATTGTGTCCTGAAATCCTCCCTGAAATCAGAAAAAACAAATTCAGAAATTATGAGTAAGTAGTTTAATTCAAAACTAAAAAAAAAAAATAATGAAAAAAAATATAAATATACGAGGAAAAAGAGAAAATAATAAGAAGGAGAAATTACATGAATACGAAGAAAGCACTAGCAGGTCTCTTTGGCTTGTTAGGATCCTTGACAGCCTTCTCTTTCTTGGAAGTTTTTCTTCCTCCTGCATCATTAGCAATAACTTTTCTCTTCACAGAAAGCCTGCAACAATCATCAGAAACGCAACAAAAAACACTGAAACTTTCAGATCTGAACATCACCGATTTAATCAGAAAACCATAAAGTTCTAACTCAAAATAAATATATATATAATCAAAAAACTAAACAACTTACTTGTCAGCATTTTTGGTAGTATCAGACTTCGATTTAGCACCTTTCATTGATAATCCTGAACAATAAACGCAGAAAACTGATAAGAATCGGTAAGAAACAGCAAAGAATATGTTTGAATCGGTTCGAATCGGTTCGAATCGGTCTTACCTTCAGAGTTAGGGTTTCACAGAGATAGCTTAGAGAGAGAGAATGTGTTTGGGTTTGTGAAAAAAAGAAGGGAGAGAGAAATGAGATATAAAAAGAGGTCGGCAGAAAATAAGATTTTCAATCTCAACGCTTGAAATGAAATCTGATTTTGGGCGGGATTTGAAATTTAGTGCCATGTCATCAATCCGTGTGCTTCTTTCTTTTCGTTTTCTTCCTCACATTTTTGTTATTCCTATTTTATTCCTTCCTTTTGTCAATATTCCTTGTAGATCCTTATTCTTTGTCACTGGCATTTTTGGGGTCGTCTACGGCAAAAAGAAATTCACAGATGTGTGTGCCGAAGAATGGGCAATATCGTCGTTTTGCATGTTCATCATGGAACGTGATATTTGTCCCGCCAAAAATGTGTTTTCGTGATTCAAGTCGAAGATTTTGGCGCGATTTTTTATACACATAATTGTCTTTCAAAAAGGTTTACTGTGAAAATTTTAAACATGTAGTCAATATTTGCTGGTGTATTTAAAATCTCAGTTTTGGCCCTTCTCCTCGGCTCACCGGGGAAAACAGGTGATATTTTTAGTTTAGTTGTATAGTACCCTCTGTAACAAACAAAGAAGAACCTAAACCTCATCCAAAAAGACCTTTGAGAAAAAATCAAAGGCCATTTTCTACAAGATTATATTCATTAAACATACAGGATAGGGTGTGCTACTTTAAAATTTCGACTATGTTACTTGCCAAAATATATATGTATATATATTTCAATCCGCTTATATCCAATCGATAATGTTCCCACTTAACTGCCTAACGAAATATCATATAAAAATTATATGTTATCTTAGTAATCACCATATAAATTCAGTTTCCATCTTGTGGGACTATTTTTAGCTACCATATTTGTTAATAAATGTCTCAACTTTTACGAGATCATTCCACTTTATTATCTAAGTTAAATTTTTAAAAAAATATTTTTTTATTTAAAAAATCATCGAAAACTCTAGCCACCAGAGTTTTCTCTTGCTTAGATCTATTCTATTTGGACAACTTGAACCTTTTTTCACTCTCAGAGTTTTTTTCCATTTGTTTTGTTTACAAAAAAAATCCTTTTTGTTCAATTTGGTTTTAAATCAGATTTACCTGAATTCAATTCTAACTTGTTTTGTTTTTCTTTAATCAAGGTTAATTAGTTGTTTTATCCATTTGTTTTGTTTTCACATTTTTTTATTTTTGTTTAATTTGATTTTAAATCAGATTTACCAGAATTCAACTCTAATTTGTTTTATTTTTTCTTTAATCAAGGTTAATTAGTTGTTGTTAGTTTCGTTTCTACTATTTCGACTTGATTTCCTAATATATTTCATATCAAATGGTTTTACAGTAACATTGATGAAAAAGATTAAGTTAATAACATAAACAACATCAAAGAATTTTCCAACATTAGCACCAAAAGCTTTACCAAAGATACAACCAGCAACATCTACTCAAAATACACTAACAAACAATAGTTATAGAAGACTGGTCTGGAAAATAATTACGCCGATCCAGACCTAACATATCCGATTTCGATTAAGTTGTATTAGTATTTTTATGAAGAAAAAAAACTTATGGTAAATGCATAACAATTGTATATTTTCTTGTAAGTTACCTTGTATTATTTTTTTTTATTTTTTATTTTATCTTAGTTAGGTTGAATAATCCAAAAGAAGCTAATGAGTATTCAAATGAACAAGAAAGTGAAGAATGATCAAACACTAAGTGAATTTTGTTAAAATTCAGAAGTATTCACTCTTATCTGGTAGATAATGAAAAGACGAAGCGAATAGAGTACGAATGAGGTCATTCCACGTCAGATGAATAAGTTATGAGCAAATCTGTCGAGAATTTTCACCTTACTATATGGTTTCTGAAAACTGGATTTCCAATTTTCATAAACTAAAGATAGACGAATTTTGTAGCACTATGAAATGGTTTTGGAGACTACCTTTGAGTTTTTGGAAATTGATGAGTTTTCATAGACTGTATCTGGTTTTTTGAAAACTAACGACCGGTAATAATACACTTTCTCTTGTTTTAGAAAACT
This sequence comes from Papaver californicum, assembly GCA_023531435.1. Lineage (NCBI taxonomy): Eukaryota > Viridiplantae > Streptophyta > Magnoliopsida > Ranunculales > Papaveraceae > Papaver > Papaver californicum. The sequence goes on from JAJJMC010025027.1 coordinate 1,050,319, forward strand.
TTTTCATTCTTCAAAAGCTGACCCATAATTGATTTTAAAAATGATAAAAATTGGCCTGAAACGAATCCCGAGCCCTGTTATTGAGGAAGTTATATAATGGGACGTCCAAAACTTCTAAAAGGAGATTTTTCTGACACGTAACACATTTGATACAAAGGAGTATAACGAAGAACTAGGGTTTCGTGAATGTGAATAATTTTTCGAAGATCTTAGGGTTTGATTTGCTATCGTCTTCAATATTTTCACAGGTTTCGGAAAACACATGAGTAGCTAATACTAAAATACCTAACTTTCGAATAACTATTTCAAGGTAATTTGGAAACTACAGGGGAAAAGAATTATTTTTAAAATCTCTAAGGCCCAAATCTTGACTTATTATTTTACTATCATGGTTTGATGAAAACCTTCGTGATTGAAGGCTGAACATTCTACATATTTTACTCAGTCACCTTTGGTTATCTGAACAACACTAGAACATGATCCCACTTCCACCTAAGGGGTATTCTGATCAAGTCAAATATATAACTTAGGTAGGTAATGATAACTAAGTAAAGTTTTATTATCGCTAGGTAATAATTTTCTATAAAACTACATTGGGGAGTTTAATGATTCAAGATTGATTGTTGTTGTTATACTTGACATAAGCATTTATGAACTTGTATACTCAAAGTGTGCCATAATCGGTGTTCTGAGAACCTGACCGGACCGGACGGTTGGACTAGGTAAAACCAGTGACCCAGTCACTTTTGCGGTCTGTTTCAATACTGACCTAACATATTTGTAAAATTATTTATTGTGAACCGGTGACCAGGACGATCCAACCGGTAAAGCAGACGACTCAGTATAGTCCAAACTGGTTTGACTAACACTATTATAAAGTCTAAAGAAAAAAAATAAAAAATTATTTATTTATGAATCTTCAATATCCATCCAAGCATACAATCAAGCCATTAGTCATTTTATTAATCAACACGAAGAAAGATTCGTAAAAAAGAGAAAAAAATAAATAAAACTATCTAAAATTATATCAATAAATCTTCAATTTATCCATGTTATAAATATTTCGTAAAACCTAAAAAAAATTGATATTTACGGTGTGTGTGATAAGAGGGAAGAGGGAAGAGGCACAATGAGTATATCTTTAATTTTTCCATGTTGTAAACCTTCTATAAAACATCAATTTGAAACCTATAAAACCCATGATTAAAGTATGAAACAGAAAATCCATAGTGGAGATAAAGATAAATCTTTCAACAAATTAAAAGAAACTTTTCTTCATCTTTACTTTGTTGTATATCTTTAAGTTTCTTCTAAGGTTACGAAGAATGGGGAAATAAATTGCAATAACTAGGTTAGGGCAAGTAGTGTATTCATGATATTTAGGATTTCTCTTGCCTGGTAGCTTCTTATATCTTCTATTCTAATATATTTGACCCTATAAGGCGGGTTGAACCAGTTGACCCTAAACCAGTGATTTTTCCAGTTTGATGGTCGTGTCGGTTCTCATAATATTGGCCATAGTTACTTGTGTCCATATTTAGTGAAATACCATAATGGAAATCTTGAACATTAAAGGAGTATTATATTTAAGGAATACCATAATGGAAACAATATCTTTGACGTTAGTGCAAGTAAGTTATTTGTGGTTATATATCCAATAAAATCTAGCCAATCAATATATATATATGGATATAAAATATAAAAATTGTATATTTGAAATTTTAGAAATTACATAGCATTAACACAACACATAGTTAGCTTAATTTCAAATTTAATAGCCTTGGTAAAAAAAAATATAAACATAGACTCTCTGCAAACATCACAACTCATTCCATTACACAAGTGTGTATAGTAAAGTTGCATAGAGCGAAGGCTCGCTTATCCTCCCTTGAACCTTAGGAATCGGGAAGCGACTTTGGAAGTCTTATTTGGGGATTAAGAAGCCTGAAAAGATGTCTACCTAGGTAGAAGACAAACTAGTATTTGCTTTTCAATTTTTTTTTTACTTTTTGATAGTTTTAACTTTAAAATGTAAAGTTCTTGTTTATTCCAAGGTTGTTTTCTTCTGATATAATTAAGGTCACTCAAGAACGGTCAAGAAAAGTTATAAGATTTTGTAAACACCCATTGGAATCTGAGGATATAACTCACTTTGTCGTAATATACGATTAATGTATGAGAGACCATTGTTTAGTACGTACCAGTCGTTTGGATGGTTTACCGCATGTACTTGCAGTGAGGGGATCAAGGAGTTACTAATTAACGGATGAACCTTGTCTTAGAAGTTTCACATCTTGTTGTGATCATACAGTTTTCATGTGACTATATTGAGACAGCGTAACAACAGTCTTCTCGACGGATTGAGGAGCAAATCCTAGAGAGAACAAGCTTTATGCTATGAGATTTTAAGGAATAACTCTTAAAAAGGAAATGATTTATAGGATCACAATGTTCAGTACGCGTATTCCATGGTACAAAGTTAAGGTACACCTGGTTTAAGGATCATTTCTATTATTTCACCTTGCAATTAGCATTTTGGGTGTACATCATGCAAACACAAGGTTCATTAACTAATATATATATCGTCTAAATTATTTCAATGCATCATTAGTATAGTATACTACAACCTATAGGGTCTCTTATTGGAATGTAGTTATATATTCAAGTGTATTTATGTGGTTGACAAATTCCAGTATGCCATGATTGAGTTTCATACAAATATAATTTATGTCTATTTGAACTATATCATATATGAATTAACTTGATATATATGAAATTCCTTGAAAGTTAAGCATAATAAAAAAAAAAGGATCACATCGGCTACTTTTTTAAACAATTATTTTATACATTTGTTGTATCATAGTCTTTACGTTTTTATATGATATATGGTTCTATAAGCATGTACAAACTATATAGACTATTTTTTAAGCAAATAAATAGAATGGGTTAATGATATATACCTTGAAATCTCGTACAAATAGTTTCAGAATTGTCATCACCACAAATAACATATAGCTTGATCATAAAATTCTCAACTATCTTCTCGTATAATATCATCTCAAATAGAGTTTGAGTTTATAAGCAAATTGATGCCAATAAGATTCTAGATACTCAAACAAAACAAAAAAAATCTCTCCAACCGTAGTTGGATAATTAAAAATTGGCATTATTCGACAATTTGAGTATGGATGAAATTATTTATTTTGGGAAACTCTTATCCAAACCCACATTATTAGGTTCTATCTATTTTAAAACTATGTTACATTTTATTATAAAATTTTAAATTAAGATTTTTACAACTAAGTGATAATTGTACTAATTTTTATTTTTGATACAATTACCACATGAGATGTTTATGAAAATAAAAAATTACTTACATTTCATATTAACAAGATACATTTTCTTACAGTCACCAAATGGGTTTTATATCAAAACACCATTGAAGATGCTTTTAAAGATAATGACAACTAAAAGTTGAGTTTCCCAACCAATTTTGGAAGAAACGAAAAAATAATAATAAATGAGATATTGGAATACCCATAACAATATGTATTTCCTTCGAGATTTTACCAAGCAAACCTAACTCATATAAATTTTGGAGTTTAAAAATAGTTAAAAGCATTTTTATCTATGGTATTCTCCTCAAGACAAATAACAAGAGTTTTTTCCAGTAAGTCATTGTTGCAAATTTTATTCTAAATCCATAGTTAAATATTGAAACCCATATTTCGTAAAATAATTTATATTTATGAAGCAACATATGTCCTTCGAACTTATATACATAGTAATATCATAATAACTCGTAAATTATCTGACTCAGTAAAGAAGAATAAAAATGGCAGGGTAGGTTATATAGGATTGATGCTAGACATGACTGAGGCTTTTGATAAATAAAGTGGACATTTTAGAATAAGCTATGAGAACGATAAAATTTAGTGATAAATGGTGGTAGATTATAATGTTGTGCGTTGGTATTAATTATTAAGTTATTTGTTTTATTAAATGGAAGCTCAACTACTCTTTGGACAAGGTGACCAATGTCACCTTATCTGAATACATCAGTGATGAAAGATTTTCTAGGGTTATTTCCTATTTGGATAAAAGTGTTTTATCCATGGAGTTCAAGTCGCTACAAAAGCTTATAGGCTTAATCTTCCCCTTGTAATTGGTAATCTTTTATTTTTTAAAGTTGATCTAAAAACTCCAAAATCTATTGCGAAACTTATTTTGAAATTATTAAGGCTTCAGGACAATTGTTAATTTAAACATACTATTAAAATACGCTATAAAATCCTCACCTGAATTCTAAGAATTAGAAGGATGAATAGTTAAAATATATATTTATATTCCTGATTTTTTTTTTTCAAAAGAACAAAAAAAAACTATATTTTGATCATTAGTAACTTTTTTTTATAGATTAATTTAGAAAACTGTAAAGGAAAATTTTGTGTACATGTAAAACTATATTGGCTCAGTTGGTTTTGGGCCTTACTCTAAGTACCAAATTAGATACTTCTAGATACCTAAGTTTGTTGTTAACAAACTAAAAATTTTTTTAAAGAAATAGATTTTTTGTGGATGATTAGAATTCACTTAAAAGCTTTGGGTTTTACGTGCAATAAGAAAATGAATGTATATAGGTGATTGGTTGTTAGCCAAGAAAAAGTATTTCAAGTTTTTACTTCAAAAATATAGATTAGAACAAAGTAACAAATACAAGTCCGTTCCCAGAAAAAGGCAAGTGATTACTAATTCTTTTCGATTACCTATGAAACAAGGGGTTTTTGATTATGATTAAAGTTAAACTATACTAAAGTAAGTTAATCATAATTACCAAAGGTGTAGATTATTAGTTAAAGGTTTCATCTTTCATCTTATAACATGTTACCATCCGAATCAAACGTACCACCCATTTTATCTTAATTTCGATAATCGTAAAACATCTTATCGCAGACTTACTCCATGGAAACTCCTTGTATCATCAAATGCACAAGAGACATTCTTTTAGCCACTCAAATTTAATCTAACGAAAGCAATGGTCTTTATGGGTTGATATTATTTTAAGCAATATCGTGCAAGAACCACTCATATTTAACCTAGGTTAATTACACATCTACGCATAATCGCATGAAAATATCCCGTCGTTGGAAATTACGTTACGATACTTGTGGTAAGGATTTTTTGATAATTATGAATCTAAATACTAGTATATCTATAAATATGAATATATATTCATTTAATTCGCGACTTAGAGAAACAACCATTCAATTATACATGACGTTATTAGTGGTAGAACATAAACGATATTATTATTTTTTTTGGAAATTAAGAATGAATACTTTGATTGATAAAAATATTTTTATATTTCAGACTACATTTATAACCATTAGAAAGGTTTGATTCATCGTGGTTTTCTCAAAAAAAAAAAATCTATGAAATATATCTAAGAAAGCAAGTAAATCAAACCTTAGAAATCGTGAGGATCAACTCCGACTCTAAGCCTTGGCTTATTGTTCACATGGGTTCTGTGTAGACACTAAGATCCCCTCACTTAGCCCTATATGTCTTCTTAAATAATTCTCATTACTTGGGTTTTAAGTCTTCTTAGACACATAAATTTTCCCCAAAACCAGTCACTCATAAAACAAGAAATATTGATTTAGGTTCGCGAACCTAAACACAAAATAATTCTCCTAATAATTATTTTTACATAGCCTCGTGAACCTAGAAACTTGAGTTCGCAAACCAGATCAAACTAAATTTTCATGTTTTTTTTTTCCGTTTAGGTTTGTGAACCTAAAAAACTTGAGTTTGGAATACAATGATTCTTAGCTTGTTATATTCGTATCTTGATTCTCTTCAAAAATGGAGGTGATTGGATTTGAACAAGTTTTATCCGTTCTACTTGGATTTTGATCTTTCTTCGTTTGTGTACTTTACTTCCTCGACACTTTTAAAGCCATTTATATTTTTTTTGTTGATTCTTCATAACAAAAAATTACAAAATAGAAAATAAACAAGTATATAGATTTGATACTAAACTAGTAGATTATGCACGTATCAATAAGCTTACGGGACATAATCATTCTAATTCCAATATTTACCTTGTATTGAATACAAACTCATGGGATTTGATCAGCCTTGTTAAAGGTATTGAGAATGCTTATAAACTTGTCTCGAAGGCGGGTAAAGTATTGGACATCAACATTTGGCTTGACATGTACATCCTTATAACATTGAGGTTTCTCTAATATTTCAAAAATGACTACAACTACCCCTATAAGTGTTAGAAAGTTGAAATGATTAAAATGGGGATTTGGTCCATCAAGTGTTTTAATACATATATTACTGAATTGGAATTCTAAAATCGGGAATCCCACACAAAGGAATTCGTATGTTATTGTCAGTCAAACTAGTTCTACCATCCATGTTATTAATATTTTTAAGAGGTTTTTGAGTTTACCTCCTAAACAAATTAGTGATTGACGTTCCCCCTGATATAGCAATAATAGCAACTTTCCCCCCTAAAATAATATTTTTATCAAAAAATTCCTTACTGTTTATGTGTGATCCATACATGCGCACATCAATCACCACCACCATTGTGTATATGTAATATTTCTCAATTTATTTTTGTAGTATTTATTGCTCACTTAAATATATAGTTTTAGTAATAGTCCAAAAACAATACAACAAGGAAATGAACAAAGAGCTTACAACAGACTACTCTATGAACAATTTTTTTTTATTCAAAAGCAAAGTTATCAGTAAATGATATTAATTCATCTTACCCCAACAATATAATAAAAATCAAACTTCTGTACTCATGTGCATTTAGTACCTATGATCGGCGACGGTGACGCCGATTACCGTTTTGTTGTTGGTTTCCGGCCTCCACATTGGTGCCTGCATAGTAGAAAATTTATTAATGGCTATGATTAGTAAATAGTAGAGAATCTAGAGATAAATGGTGCAAAACAACAAATTGGACCTAGAAATGTACATGCAAAAAAAAAAAAACTCAGTAAAGCAAACCTAAAATTCTCAACTATAAGAAAACATCAGACTAGATGCAGTCATCAATTTGAACTTCCCACACACATTTAACATTTTCCTGTCTACGACGAATAACGAAGATGACTATGGAAGTTATTATCGATACGACAATAATGATTAGCGTAATTATTGTGACTAATTTCTTCCAATGAAATGTATTTTCTTTTCTCTTTGGTTTATCCTCTGAAACAACAAAAAACTCTTTTGTGTTAATTGATTGAAAATCACATATATATTTTACCTTTTTGCATCAAGAAAAACAAGTGCATAAAAAATCAAAATATTACATGTTTTATTCCCAGTTGTAGATTTGATTGGTTTAGCCCACGTAAGATAAAGATCACCCGTGGAGAAAACATAAGAATAGATATCATTAATATCACTAAAGGGAATAGGAATAGTAACACGAGCAATTATCTGACAACCTCGGGTAAATAATACTTGGCTCATATTGTTACCAGAAACACTCGTCAAAGTAAGCGTAACCACTACAAGGTTGGTTGGGATACTGAGGCATTGAATACCTAAGACACCTTCGTTCATTGGAACTGCACTTTTACTAAGATTGGTTACAAATGGTGGACATTGAAGAAGTTATAACTCTGATAAGCAAAAGTCTTGAATGGTGGTGGTGATTGATGCACACACTATGGGCCACACATGTAGAATAAGGGTATTTTTGACAAAAATATTATTTGGAGGGGAGCTGAATCACTAATTTGTTTAGGAGGTAAACTTAGAAAACCCTATTTTCAAATAAATTTGGAGTCCAAATATTATTGTTTGTTTGAATTTTTATTTTTAACCAAAAAAATAACATAAACAAGAGAGGGACATTGTTTACAATACTAAAATTTATTTAGAATTGGTCGATGTGGATCTATCGTGTCAACTGATCTCAGTTATGTTTTTCATGGACATGAAGAACATGCACCACAATCGGAGGATACGATAGATTCACATAATCGTTGGATACGGAAAATCGTATCCATCAATTCTACATTTTTATGCTTTTTCACTTTTTCCCAGGTGATAATCGGCACATACTTATCTGCCGATTTATATTCATATTCTTCATAAACTAAAAGCATATACTATTTTTTTTTTATCATCAAATAAGAATCTGTGGATACACATGTATCATCTCCAACGATTATTACTTACCGATTTTTTGTTCCCTTTTATGGTTAAAGTTGATGGATAAACATTGTCTTATCCACCGATTTTGTTGTGTTTATTTTAGGATCTACTGACTTTGTTGTTAATTGAAGTGATTGTTGATTGATAGAACCAGTAGTTGTTGTTGTTGTCAATTGGTAGCAATTAATATCACTAGTAGTCTCTTTAATCATACTTATCTTTGTTATTCAATTTATTCTTTGTAGACATGAATAACAATCGCAACAGGAGTGCCAATTATAGAATGTCAGCGACTGTGACAGAAAGCCGAAGAAATTTGTGCGAACCCAATATAGTTTTGCTTTTGGAAGAAGACAAAGTTGGAGCAAGTCATGGACCTACTTGGTCAGCTCGCTTTGGAGGAACTTGAAGGGTTATTAATGTTGCAACAAGCATAAGAGAATCCATTGCTTTGTGAAGGGAATTTGGCCCGATGTTCTATCTAGATGATCCAGATAATGGTGGTGTTACTGATGGTGGTGGTGTTGCTGATGATGATAACTAAGAAGGTGCTGAATATGATTTAGTTTATGGATGTTTATTTATATCGAAAATAATAGTTTATGTTTCTTTTTAAAATACTTTTTAGGTTTGGTTTGTAATGACTATAAAATTTAATTGGTTTTATGAATGAATGAACTAAGGTTTAGTTACGTCTTATGAATAAGTCAACTCGAATTAGTAAATTCGATATAAATGGTTTAATTACGTCTTATGTGTTATTTTCCTTGCACATGTCAAACTTCGACCTCAACGTCTATTATTTTTTTTTTAAATAAATTCATTGTCCCTTTATGTATATGAATATGATTACCCCTTCTTCGTCATACACTACTTCATTCAAATAAATCCTTCTCCATAATTCACTACTTTATTCAAATAAATCCTACCGTAATAGCAAATTCATCGCCATCAACTACCAAGTGAATTGCTGCTATGGAAGAAGAGATACTCTTAAGAAAGAAACAAATGAAAATAGATGCGGATGTTAAGAGAGAAACCGAAGGATTTAGAAATTTTCAAATTGTGTTAGATCTTCCCGAAGATAACCGGCCTGATAGTTTATTTTGGATCTTGTTAATACATGTCCTTTCATGCCCAAGTGGGACGGTAAGTACAAGAAACCACAACAACAATATGGGGATGAATATGTTTTTTCGAGCACATTAGCAATTAGAAAATTATGTTATAATTACAACAAGTTTCTAGATAAACATAAAGGGGATATGTCTGCAGCGCAAGATGAATATATCAAATGGAGAAGAGAACCGTTTAGTCATTTTGAAGTTGCATCGATAATTGGATCTCGTACCGGGAAATAAAGAGAGTATTATGTTATGCAATTTACCAGTGTAGGCAAGTTCATTTTATTTATGAAGAGTGTCCAATAAGAGATTACAGATCATCGTGATTATGAAAACCATTCTTCACTTTAGAAAGCTTGTTCACACCATTGAGTTTATGTACTATAATCTTAAAGGTGCAGTCATGTTTCTTTGACTTACTCATGTAGACCCCCGACATCCTGTTTACATACGGTTTGTCCTTTTCGCTGTGACTTTCAACATTGATATCTCTCTCGCAAACAATTTTTAAACGACCATACTCGCCTCGAACGACGACCTAAGACTAATGCACATTTGAACCTTTGTCCACATTACTTTGCATCATCCTTGTTTTCCCAAACCAAATCAGCGTAGTAGTGGGTAAAATTATCAGGCCCCAGAAGAGACACATGTTCAGGTTGGTCTTCCTTGAGCATTTGAACAATCTATAATATACACCAAAAATTTAGGCCAACACATGCCTACAATATACAATCGTGTCGACCGATTCTTAACAATCAAACTTTAAGAACATATTTATCCACCGATTCTACCTTGTCATGATTATTGGGGAAAAATCCCAAGTTTAAAATCGGAACACGTGAACTGACTTGTGTGCCGATTATAGCATTCAACAAAGCGCAGTTTTTCTGACCATTTTTGCGATTATAATCGGCTTGTAGAGCAACATACATCGGCCGATTGTAAACTTTTTGTTTTTATAAAAAATCTTCAAGTGATACGATCGGTCGATATGTGAGTCCATAACAACCAATTATTTCACTTACTGATTCCCACAAATATGAACTACAATCGACTGTTATTCATCACCATATACGCCGATTGTAGTTCATAATTTTTGAGAAGATGTACAATCAATGTGTGTGGTGCCATCGTACCCGATGATTCTATGTAATACGTAGGCCATAAAATAACTCAAAATTTGATATTTTTTTTTTACTTTTTAGTGATTATAACCTACAAATACATGTATTGAGATCCTTAGCACGTATACCTGACGGTTAGAAGCATTACGATCTTCATTTTTCCGGTTTGATTCTTCATTTGCTTGAGTGAAATCCTCAAGTATACATTGGTTTACATGTTCTTGTTCATCCAACAAATAACACAAGTTGGTAACATCAAAAACACGATAATCTGATTGGTGATATGTAGATGCACCCACTTCTTGATCACCACTAGAATATACGTCGACACTATAAAATTTCATTTTTGGTACGGAAATCACAAAATCTAGTTTTCCTCGAGTTCTTCTTCTTTTTCAAACTTAAAAAAAAAATTATACTTAATTCTTACCATCTAACACTAACTATAATCCAATTTTAAATATCAACTAATCTAAAATAATTATATCAATCAACACTAATTAATAATAGAAAAATTAACCATTAATAAAAATAGTTGGATAAGAGGTTTTGATTTTATTTTATAATGATCCTATTTGAACTTATTGGGTATGCCTCAATTTAGCCAGGTATTAAATCCACCCTGTTGAATCCGCCCATCCGCAAATTCATTCGATATTGGATTGGACACATGTGCTAAACTTGAAATCCATTATGTACCGGATTGGATAAGACAAGGGTTAAGACTGATGGATCTCATCCCCCGACCTCCCACCTGAATGGCTTTGTATTGCCAGGCTTGGGCCTTGGACAATTTACAATAAGCTTGAAGGAATGATATGATATTGGCATTTGGCAGACGAAAAAGCTATTATTATTATCAAACGGAAGAAACCTAACTTGAAACAGAACTATCTCACATCATTCCTCGAAAGAAAATAATGAAAGAAACCCTAGAAATTCAAAATTCTCTAGCAGCTCCATTGATTCTCATCTTGACTTTCTTTCTCCAAATTGTCCCAGTGTTTCTATCGTACCTCAAACAAAAGGTACATAGTGTTTCAGTTTTCCTCTAAGTTTCAATTGAGTTTGTATTTCTCAGATATGATCTCGAAGCTCATTAGTTCAGTTCATATTTCAGAATAATTCTTACTTGCAAAATTTTATTGAATTAGTAACGAGTAATTAGTCTCATTATTATATTTTCTGGAATGAAAATTGAGGTTTTATTAAGAATTTTTGTTTCTCCATAACTCAGTTCTGTTGATTCTTCTTTAAGTTTTGGATTTTGATAATCTGATATAGTAATTAGCAGGTTGATCGAAGACAGTAGAATTCTGCCATTTTTTTTAATGCATTTTGTTTTGTCAGAGAGGATCATGGAATGCGCAGGAGATTGAATTAAAACAACAAATAAAAGAACTCTTGAAAGAGGCAGCTCCCTTGTCAAAGTGGGTAATTTCAAATACTTCAGTTTAGTTTCACCTTGTTCACAAAAATTTATCTACTTGGGTGTGAGTTTTAGAATTTGAATGGGGTAGCCATTTCTATGATAATCAAGTTGTTCAATAGAGATGCGATTGTCGTAGTTGTTGTCACAGTCACAGTCATTGTCATTAACTAATCTAACTCTGCTACACCAAACGAGTAATTTGGTGTGAGTTGCTGGAATCCTGTTTTGTTCATGCTATTGTACATGAAATTAAGTGTTTATCTTTGGATATGCTACAAACTAATAATGAAAAACCTTACCTGTTTCCCAGAGTATAATATGAATTTTAACAACTCTGTATTGTCAAATGTTATCAAAATGCTTTACTTCGTTTATGATGAATTGAACATGTTAATCCATCATAGAAATGGTATTTGCTGATACAAACATAGTGATGATTTATCTGTTTGGATCTGTGTATGGAGACAGTCCATCAACTTTTGCTCAAGCTGCATTACTCAGAAGGAAGGCTGCAGCTAAGGAGAAGGAACTTCAACAATGTACTTAAATTGTGAACATTTTGACAATAGTGAAAATAGTTTATCTTAATAGTTAGCAAGTAAAGTTCTGACAGATATGCCAATTCCCAGGTCAGGAGTTGCATAAACAGAAGAATCATTACGACAAGTGTTTGAAAGCTCTCTCGGTTTCAAAGGTTGGTTTGGGTCTATGATTAAGAAGTTCAATGTTTCTTACTGAACTGAGGTTTTGTTCTGAACATCGTTTTCTTGGTTGGATCAAGTAGGTCATTGTATATCCACTACTCATTCTATGGTTTTGGAGAAATCCTGTTGCTGTTGTCCCTCAGCAACTCGTACAACCTTTAGGTAGCATATTCTCGAGGTTTTTTCTCTTTAAGTTTCATATATGATGTTCTTCTCGTCTGTTTGAATAAAATACGTTTCAGCTCTTAATAGAAGTTTGTCAACAGTAAAATCCTTCTTATTTTGTTTAAGTTTTCCTGTATAGATTCTTTGGGTTGTGTATTGTTTTCAGCTGAAAATTTGTGTGATGTTCAGCTCGGGGTGTGCCTCAGGTTCAGACAGATTTTGGAACATCACTGTTTTATTTTCCGAGTCTCTGAATTTAACCCCAAATCCCGATTTACTTAAAGTGTCTGGTTCATTGGAGGTAGTTGAGCGGCTAAGTATTGAGTAATAGTCTCGCCTATTTATGAATTGCTTGTAAATAGGTTATAGAATTAGTTAGTCGATGATAGCAAGCTCTTCCATCTGTAGTTTTTTTTCTATATTCCCAAGTACTTGAATTTTGTGACATCGAGATGAACTCCCTCTAAAATATTGTTTTTACTACACTTGAGGCCATGTTGATTTCTCCATGCATTAAACTTGGATACATGTGACGATACTCACGAGTACTTTAGGTTGGAATGTTATTGAAACACTCAAGTATAATTTTGGCTTTCATAATGTCTTTGGCTAGTTGTCCCACTGGATCGCGATGGTACCAATTTATATTTACTATCTAAAAAGATACTGCTTCCCCTTGATTGTATGTTCTTGCTTTTTTCTTTGCAGGGAGGATATTTTCTTGGAGAACTCGAGATCCCATGAGCAGCCACATTATGGTAGGTACAAAATGTTTCTTTTTATTCGTCTTTCTCTTTCCGTTTTCCATTAGTTTCTGTTAGCTTCCAGGAAATATTAAAACCGATTCATAATCGGCTCATTTCAATTGAGTGTCTCATGAGGAACCTCATTCATAAGTTAAAAGTATTATTAATTTTTTATGTCCCTCATGCTTAGATCTTCCTAAATTCTTCAAGTAGATTCCAAGGCCGAAGCGCGCGGAAGACCCTTTTCTGCAACACCCAAATAAATTTGTGTAACGAATTACACGACTGAGATGATATGTTCTAATCAATTTTGCCACTGTGATGTAGGTCGGGATAATACCCTGGTTAGTGATATCTAGCCGTGTCAGCAAGTTTATTTGTCAGAAGATCACCAAGTAGGGGAGTGTAATTTATAAGCTGTACCAGTACTAGTTGCAGCAACAGGACAAAGGTGACTATTTTAAAGAATACCGATCATGTTGTTCAAAACAATAATTCATGCTTGGGAGCCAACAATAAATAGTCCTTGGAGTATTTCTATTCTCATTTTACGAATCTTTTCTTGCTTATCTTCTGACTCATGGAAAATTTTAGATTGTCCATTCATCATCCACTCTGCTTCTTTCCCATTATTGCACCGTTTATCTACTAGAACACTATAACAGTTTGGTTTTTCTTTTGAACGATGCTTATTTTTAAAACTTTGGGTTACAGGTTAAAAACGCATCCCCTTGGATTGAAGACATGAGGAGATCATTTGACTGTTAAATGTATAGGATTGTGTACAAGACAACGGAACAAGACTTTCTCAGTGAAAACTTCCTACGTTGATCTCATTGGCATTTCTGTACAACTTCAATCCAAGTGAAATATCACTGTGTAATCATCATTTTTTAATTCTCGAAGAGGCCAATGTTAAACAAGAGAAATTCGATCCAAATACAATTCGTTGAACTTCAAAGTTCAAAAACTGAAATATTATTCTAATCCAGTTTTGTTCCTGCTCAATGTGCTCATTGATTCTCTCTTCATATATTGGCTAGTAGAGCATATGAAAGTAGGTAAATTTGGATAACACCATGCATCTTAAGTACTATATTTTCAATTACAATGACATTATATTTTTATCGGAAACAAAAAATAAAGCCAAAAAATCTCATAGTTTACTGTTACCCATGGGTTATCCTAATATAGGTTGTATAGACACAGTAGGCAGAGTTGGTGGTATAGCACTACTTTGGAAAGATGGTCTTGGTCCGAAAATGATTCACACTTCTAACATGATGCACATGATGATAAATTTTGGTGTTCAAAATAACTTTTGGTTTTTATCCTGCTTAGAGCAATTCCAATGGGTTGGTACATTGCTTAATTTATCAATTACCACCTTATAGTGGGATGTGCAAATCCAAAAAATGGATTGCTAAATTGGTATTTGGGGGGAGAGGGGTTTGTCCATTGAGGGTCAAAGTAAGTCGATCGTCTATGTTTAAGACGATCGACTCACATTGAATCGCTCGGCCTATGATAGGCCGAGACTCGGTGCATCTCAACGTCTCTCATCCAACGACTATGATTCTCTCCTTATAAATTCAAACATTTTCAACTCCAAAATCACACTTTCTCCATTTAAAAAATCTTTTAATTTCATTTCAATCTTAATCTTTTCATCTTAAACTTTTGATCTCAACTTATGGATCCTGAAATAGAAAATGAAGAAGCACAAATGATAGAGGAACTATGGCTCCAACAAGCTCAAGGAATTATGCTACATATTGATTAAATGGATGAAGATTCAGACGACGATAGAAGGATGACTAACAATATGATACAATTATACTTGGGGAAAATAGCTCGAGATCCAGAACCAAGAAGCGTGTTGACAAGAAGGTGGACGTGGAGATATCGAGAGGAAAGACATCAAAAAATGATACGTGATTATTTTATTAATAGAAGTGTGTATTTTGATGAAGATTTTCAACGTCGCTTCCGCATGCCGCAACACTTGGTCATGCGGGTTATTAGAGAGCTTTGTCGGGTAAACCCTAAATTCAACTATCAATTTGATGTACTAAACATACGAGGACGTAATCCTGAACAAAAGGTCACTGCATCCCTAAGGATTCTAAGTTATGCTGTGCCGGAGGATGCCTGTGATGAGTATTGTCGTATGGAAAAAACAGCAACATACGAAAATCTCAAAATATTTTGTGAAACTGTAGTCAACCATTTTGGTCCACGTTTTTTACGACAACCAACACAAGATAATGTCGACCAACTACTAGCTGAAAACACAAAAAGAGGATTTCCCAAAATGCTAGGTAGCCTTGATTGCATGCATTGGGTGTGGCATGGATCTCTTTATGCATGTCAGGGTCAGCATAAGGGCCACTTCACCAATCCAATTGTTGTTTTGGAAGCGGCGGCCTCTTATGATTGCTGGATATGGCATGCTTTTTCTGGACTTTCGAGTTCAAATAACGACATCAATGTTTTGCATAAATCGCTTTTGTTTGAAGAGCGGAAGTATGGAACGACTGCAACTTCAAATTTCAGCGTCAACGACAATAACTATCAAAGTGGATCTTTTCTGGCGATGGAATTTATCCACAATGGTCAATTTAGTTCAAGCTTACGCTTAGGTAGCCCATGGCGAGCATGCAAAACAACATTTTAACGGGAAGCAGATGGCGGTTAGGAAGGATGTCGAACGAGCATTTGGAGTTTTGAAGCGAAATTTCCATATAATTTGTGGACCATATCGTTTGTTAAAACCAATAGAAATGAATATGGTTATGTTCACCTGCATCCTTTTGTATAATATGGTAATCGAGGAAACCCGTCGAGACCCCACTTGGACAAGTTATCCACATCAGGATTTAAGGAGAGATGTTCAATCCCTTCACGGTGTGCCAGCAAGAGAGTACAGAATGATAGAAGCGAGAATTGAACACAAAGGATTATATGCTAGACTAAGGGAGGATCCCACTGCACACTTGTGGGCTAATTTTGGAAGAAGAAACCCCCACATGATTTAATTTTAGTTTTTGAACCTTTTATTATTTCAATCATTTTATTTCTTTTATTTTAATTGGATTTATGTAATCTAGGTATCAAATATTAAAATTAAGGATTAAATTGGTGAAAAAACAACACTACAACTGAAATGAAATTTGATTACATCGAAATTGAAACATTGAAATAAAGGATTACATTTAAAACAAAATAAAACTAGCACTAATCATCCAGTGGAACAATGACATTAGTGATATCCTCATTCTCCTCCTCATCAGAATCAACGTCAATTGAATCTGGGCATTGTTGTGCCTTATGTGCTTCAATTTTATTTATTTCTTCCTGTCAGAGTCGCAGTTGCGTCTGATTCATCTTTGACGTGTCCATTCCCAAGATTCCTCTCATGTGAGCATTAAAAAGATTCGGTTCAAGAGCCTTGCGACCTCTCTTAATTTCGTCAGTTATTTTCTTGCGCTCTACCATTTTACCAATATCAGTTTTTTCTTGTTTTTTAATTTTTTTTTGGAAGTTGACATCTGAAGTTAAAGATTCAATGGTTTCTTGAGTCGCCTTTCTGATCCTTTTAGCTTTCTTGTTTCCTGGTCCATCATATCTTTCTTTATTTTTATTAACATTAAGATTAATATTTACATGCTGGAATACGCCTGCGTTGGGTTGTGGGGATGATCCTGTTTCTGGTGAAGAATAAATAGACCGAGACCCTTGAGAAACGTTTTCCGTCTCGTAAGGGGATTGCTTTGGTACTTGATATCTATTCAACAGTTCGGGGTTAAATCGGTTCAGGACTTTGAGAATATGGAAACATTCTTCGAAGTTGAAACTCGAACTTTCTTTGAGTTTCCATGCCTCTCGAGTTTTTCACATCTGCAGTTTCAACAGTTAAAATTAGTCATATAACAACTTGATAATACAAAGTTTTAAAAATCAATAATATAATTTGAAATGCAACTAACTTAATATATTGACTTCAATATCACCGCTTCCTCTTTGGCGATCCACTTACATCATCACACCTACCCAAGCGCTTGATGTGGTTGTAACAGTGGTAAGAAAAATATCGTTCACTCGGACTTGTTGAGAAAGATTTTAGACTTAATCCTAATTTAAACTAGAAAATAAATAAAAAATGATGACAATATTACAAGGGACTGAGACTCAGGATTTCACCAAAAATTGATGTGGTTGTAACAGTGGTAAGAAAAGTATCATTCACTCGGACTTGTTGAGAAAGATTTTAGACTTAATCCTAATTTAAACCATAAAATAAATAAAAGATGATGACAATATTACTAGGGACTGGGACTCAGGATTTCACTAATTTTCATATTCATGTGGTTCAAATATTAATTCTAGACAATTCTTGCTCATATAATAAAATATATTGACTTTAATTCTTTGCCAAAGTAGATTTTTAAAACATTAGATGTAAATTATAAGCATGACGCATCAAAAGTACTTACGACTAAACATACACCATCAAACAAGATCACGACTAATTAAGAAAAATCATAAATCAAATTAAATTAATGCAAAAGTCATAAAATATGGCTTCGGGTTTAGCCCATGGTGCTCAAAACACACTCAAAAGATGAATACATGGCTAAAAAGTGCTTTGAAAGGAAAAAATAAAACTGACACAGTGAATTTGAGACGTTTATAAACATTACAGATGGTGCTTTCTCTGTCGCTGAGTGAAACAGAAAAGATCACAGATTCTTTTACGATGTTGTTCTTAGTTTTCACAACAAAGTTCTTCTTTTTACGACGATGTTCTTCTTCAAACTTTTGGTGACAGTTTCTTCAACCTCTTCTCATGAGCAGAATTTTCTGAATTTTGATTTCTCACTCTCTGGCCTCTGCCAGCCCCCCTTCTCTTCACCCTTGACTCTTGTAATTATACTACAACCCAATTAACACCCAACTCCCTCGTAATAACTTATTCAAATCTTCAATATATTCTCACATATATTTTTTTCAAAAAGAAGATTATTTTCTCCCATGATCCCGTCTCGGTCTGTGATCTTGTTTCCTTACAAAGAAGTTATTTCCTTACGATAATAATCTCCACATTATCCACACTTCAACAACAATATCAAAAAGTAATTCCCGTGAAATATCCCTTCCAATTTTAACACGATAACATATTTATTTTCACAAGATTTCGAGTCTCCAAACTTTTGTAAACTCTTAGTAAATAAGGAAATAAGATTTCTTGTCTTAATTCCTTGAAACTTTCCCAAAACCTCGATCACAAACATTCACATGCGAGAATAAGAGATTCTCGCCAAAATATATCTTTTGAATTTGAAAAGGAATGAGTGGGTGCCTTTAGTAATCTTCTTGGGTGCTTTTAACACTTTTTGAACCCAGATTCTACAATTATTTATTCTTCAAAAATACCTAAAAACACAACAAAAATAACACAATTATTATATAATCGAGCACTATCAATATAAAGAATTGGGACAAATCAGACACAAAAATGTGTCTATCAACGCTCACGGCTTTGCTGATTACATGAAAACGACCCGATAACCCTTTGACGTCACGTTTACTTGGATTCCCAGTTTCCTTATCAAAGAATTCAAAAAAATTCTTCCAAAGCATTGCAACCTGTTGACTAACACCATTGACAACATCAAGCGTACATGATACATATCCTTTGCAGATAGCTTTATCTTCATTGATATTAAACCTTGGACCACGAGGCTTTTGTGAACCCTTTCCTGATTCAGTATTCTGTGTTTGTGATGAGCTGGTAATTTTTTTTCTGATTTTTTTAGCAGAAGTTGAGATCAAGAGTTTGAGATGGAAAGATTAATATTTAAATGAAAGTAGAAGATTTTTTGGGTGGAGAAGGTGTGATTTTGGAGTTGAAATTGGTTGAATTTATAGGGAGAGAAGTGATAGCCGTTGGGATCTGACTGTTATCGAGGCAACATAGGCCGAACGACTCTTTTTACCTCGGACGATTCATATTCTGCCTTTTTTCCCTTTTCCCACTGCCCAAAAACGAGTTTGCCCATCCATATGGCTTGACATTTTGGCAAATTTGCCAATGCCCACTGGAATTTTTCTTATATGGTTCTACTTATAATGATGAAAGGAAAGCTCAGTCGGAATCCTTACATCTTGGAGATCTCAATATTACTTTACACATCACAGGAAAGCAAAGCTTCACTACTCACCCATCTCCATCATACCAGGGACAGAACCAGGAGGGGCTGGAAAAATAAATTAGGCCCGGGCTATATGCTTCAAGCCAACAATTATAAAAAAAAATAAACATTTAGGCTTGTGGATTGGGGGAGAACCCAGGTTAAGCCTAGGTTAGCTCTCCCCTAGATGTTTCCTTGTATTTACCAAACAATCCATTACACAATCAATATGTACAGACTAAGAGATATCTTATACACAAAATCACCATTCACTTGGTCTAATCATATACTGCCTTGGAGAGATGTAAGAACCATAATCGACAGAGCCCTAGATAGCAATCAATGGTTCGGTACTTATCAAAACACAATCATAAATAATCTTCTTCCACATGGCGCTCTGATCATGTTCCAATTATCCTTCACACTCATATCCCATAACAAAAACAAACCAATACCTCATAGATTCTATAAGATTTGGTTAGGTGATCCAACCTACAAAGAAGTCAGAAGCAAGACATGTAACTTTACTGATTTAATACTTTTCATAATGGTGTTACAGAAAGTTACAAAATACTACTACAATTCTGAAGGAATGGAATCACAAGGTGTTTGGTCATGTCAAAACTGAAATAATAAAAACACATAAATCTCTTCAACAAGCTAAAGATTTAACACCACAGAATCGATTGTTATAACCTGGAGCTCAACTTTTGTATGGAAAAACAGCTGCAATCATATATCAACAGTCATGTGAAAAATACTTTCATTCAAGAGCAAATTATAGAAGGATAATGAACAAGGGGTCTAGGCTTTCAATATGTACTTAAAAAAAATCACTTAAAAGCATGGGAAACAATATTAGACCTATATAACAAGAGGGTCTAGGTTTTCAAAACATTAACCACTTCAACACAACAATGATTGCTATAACGAGTTAGAGATTAAAAGAATGTCCAAACACTCTGTGGGCTTCCATTTTAAAGGCTAAATACAATCCTGACAAGAATGTTATGTGTATAAACCCGAAGATAACTGATGGTTGAATTTGGAAAGGAATAAAAAATAGAATAAATCGGATACAAAATAATTGTATTTAAAGAGTTGGTAAAGGAAACAAAATCATCATATGGAGTGGGCACTAGATTCAAGAAGCCATAAATACTGAAACCTTCAACAGAAGCTAATGACCTCAACAGGGTAAGTGACCTAATAATTCAAGGTAAAGAGTGAGAAAAAATCAAACTTGATTCTTGTTTTGACATTAATACAACAAACTTAGTGAAAAAAATCCAAATCCCTCTTGACAATAAAGAGGATGAAGCACGATGTTTTTAACTCGGGATGGTAAGTTCTTTGTGAAATATTTATATAAAAAACTCAATTAAATCCAATAATAACTCCATAGGACCCCAATACGAATATTAAAAGTTTCTCCATCAATAAAGATTTTTATTTGGAAGATAACACATCAAATTTTACCCAACATTGAGAGGATTATTGCAATACTTCCAAATATAATCACTACTTGTCAATTATGTAATGCTCACAGTGAATCTCTAACCCATATGTTCTTTAAATGTAACTTTGCCTTGCAAGTTTGAAATCTCTTAAACTTCAGTATGGATTATGTAAAAAAGAACACTCATACTTATCATGAATGGATAAACAAATTCCTTAATAGTAAGAAAATAAATGGTGAACGAATGGGATGGGTAGAACTTTGTTGTACAATCTCCTGATACATCAGGAAAGCCAATAAGGTTCTTAGCCATAAAGTTTTAAATTAGTTGGGTGATAAACACGTTTTCGTGTCTAATTTGTCCTCAATTTGTTCATTGATAGAGCTTGATTTTGTGCTAATAGTGTGATTTTATGTAATTGCAGGTAATTTGGTGGAATAAATAAATATGGAAAAAATGAGCTTAAAAGCTACTAAAGGCACCCAAATTTTGATAAAGGCACCCGAACATTGGATATGGGCACCCCCTTCTTCACGGTTCAAAAATTCATTTTGGCGGGGAAATGTTTTCACTCAACTATGTAGATTAATAGGTGATATCTTGGGATTTTGTACAGTTAAGACAGGGAAATATTATTCCCTATCATGTGCATGATTCACTACAACAAAATCACGACCAAATCACGGCGGATATTTGATTCTCGGTGAATCAGGAGAAAGAAATAAACTATCGGGATATCCTGTTGAGGATTAAATGAGAAATCTGTAGAGGTTCTGTGAAGGTATTATGCTCGGGATAAATCAAGTAATAATCAAGAAGATATTTTGGAGTAATTACAAGATAACAGAATCATCCAAGAATCAGAAAAAAATCACCGAAAATTATCGGGAATAACCACCATTAAAAGATGATCCTGTTGAGGATTAAAGGGAAGATTTGTAGGGTTCTGTGGGTATAAAAAGAGGTTTCGAATCATCATAGAGAGAGGGGGGGGTCTGGAGAGACCAAAAGCTCATAATCAAGAATCAGAAATTCTGCTCGTGATGATCATGATGAAGAAGATGAAGAAAATGTTGCCAAAAGTTTGAATAAATCGTTGTCGTAGATGTGTATCCCCGTCGCCTATTCTTTTGAAGTCAGCTCTTTTGTAACAGCTAGCAACAATATCTTTTCTTCTCTGTAACATTTATATCCGTAGCAAACTTTCTGTGTCAATAATTTTTCCTCTTGTAAACACCTTTTTGAGCCATGAATGAGTATAACATGAGGAGCTAAACCCCATTTGCTGAGGTGACGGAGGAAGCCATTGTTTCAATAAAAGTGGTACATTTCTATTTTTAATTAATTTTTATAATTTCTTTTATGATTATCTGCCTTGATTAAAAATTTGATTAAATGATTTTTACTAAGCAGTTGTGATTTCGTTAGAAGGTATATGCTTTGCCTAGGGTTTAGATATTCCATGCTTTTGTTATACAATTGTTATTCTAGAAATCTACTTATTACAATATTTTAGAATCAAATTAAACGAAAGAATTGCATGAATATTGAGTAGATTGAATCACCTTAATTGGTTAATGGTGAGATCCATAACCTCAGTAATTTGTGAATATCATTTTCATCTTTTGTGCATATTTGTAGTTTTAAAAAATTAGTTTATTAAAATCTAAATTCATTCTTCACAAGTTCGAGAGAACGACACTCTATTTACCACAATCTACAATCACATCATTGGGATATTTCCAACTCAATATTGAAATATATCAATGCAACTCTACATGTCTCTAATACCAATTATGATCTTTCACAAAGTATCTACTATGACCAATGCAAGATATAAGTCTCCACATAACAAACCTAGACTATGATACCTACCCAAGATATATGAGATATATAATCAACATTGCAATTTCATGCTACCTGATATATGTGACTATACTATTGAACTTACTTTGATTGATGATGAAACTATAGAGAAGCTAGGAAAGAATCATCTGGATGGAGCATCATATAACTCTTAGAACTCAATAGATCTCGAGCAACTTTCCAATGGGAAAAAGAAATGAGTAGCCACCAAATTAAATTTCAAAGTGATTCCCAACATGTTATTCAATTGCTGATTGGAATGTATGCAAAGGACAAAAAGGAAAGATTCAAGAAAAGTTCTTATTTTGGAACACTCAACATAAATTTAAAAACTTTAGAGTAATGTTGTTTAATTCAGTTAGTAGATTTGAAAATATGTTATTGTAAACATATCAATTTATGTAATTAATTTGTCATTAATAGTAAATGGACAGGAAACATCCTTAATAATTTAATCAGGGACATTAGCATCACACCTGAATTAAATTGGCCCATGTATTATCATACAAATACCAGTTAAGGTATGATTATGACCCGTAAAAGTAATTCCCTAGATGGATATCCACTAATATAGAGTAATTTGAACCTTTTCCAAGTGTAACAATTTCCCGACTGAATTTTTTGGCATCAAGTACCAACAATGGTTTTATGACTTGATAGAAAAATAACAATAAATCAATTCAAATAGCCTATTACTCAAAGTGGTATCAATAATAAACCCTAATTATATAGTTTAGCAAGACATGGCAATGGATTTCTCAAAATCCATTAAAAATAAATTAAAAAAAGTAAAGAAGATTAAACTGAAATTGAAATTTCTCCCTCCGTCAAACCCCAACCCCCGAAAACAGAACAATACTCCACCAAACCAGCCGTCAAAACCTTCGACCCAGAAAAACTAAATAGAACCAGCGAACAAAACCCCACTCTCTTCTTTCTCTTTTTCTTTTTATACCATCCCAAGAGACCGACCACACTTCCCACCAATCTCACTCATCTCCAGTCTGTATCCCGATTGTCAGGTCTCTGTCATACCCGGTTCCCTCTCTTCCCTCTTCTCTTTTATTCCAACGAACCACACCTTCCTCTCTAGAATTCACCACGTCAATACTTATCTCGCCTGACAAGACTGACCTTACTTTCAATGAAACACATCTTATTCAACCGAGCCACATTGACAATACCAACCCCATTCACTTGTTGATGCCGATCTCTCAATTTCTTTTACGCCTTCTTATTTTCAACACCAAATCACGTCCCGACCTGCTAACTTTTCATTTACTTTACCAAGCCACATGACTTGTACTTCTTTCCTAGAAATAAAACACTGACCACCTCACTGCCAACAAGAGATAAATCTAGCCAACTCCAGGAACTCTGTACGTCCCCCACCTACTTTAATCATCCTAGCCAAACCAATAACCAACTAATTTTCTTTACTTTTTTTTTCGGTCCTCTCAACACCAAAAATGTTTTAGTCTATAGCTTGTCAGACTCTGTCTTTTAAGCCACCAGTCCAATAGCTTTCTCCACCGGCCGAACCTTACTTTTATCTTTTCTTTTGTTTCTTTGGCCACGTCTCCATTTCATCCCCTTTTAACCATGTTTATCTCTTAACTTGGATTTTATGCGAACCACATTTTAAAAACCTAGCAAATATAAATTAGATGGTAAAAATGTACAAATTAAGTGCCTATTAAATACCCCTAAACCCATATTTTTACTAGTCCTCGAGCAGAACTAACCAAAAATAAAATAAAATAAAATCCTAACTCACTTTTGCAGGAATCGGGACTACATTTAGCATATGTAATAAACCTTTAAACCCCTAAGTGGCCTTAGCGGACGAGTTTTGTCTCATGAGGGTTTACAAGAGATATACCCACAAAACATTTTACTCCAGATTTTAGCTACATGTGAACGATTGAGGATAGACACTAAACATGCTATTTAGTTTCCTACAAAGTTCTTTGGCCATGGGAATCATTGCCCTGTATAAATCCAATTGATGTACACGAGTTTGCACTCAGTATACTAAAATTCATATAAGGATGCAAAACTCTACTAAAATAATCATTGAATATCCAAAACTAGATAAAAAATTTCAACATTCACATTGCTCAAGATAAATCAAATTCAAACACAAGGATATATTAGAAGATGGATATGGAAGTGATGAATGGTGCATATGTTGACTAAGGTGAACGGTGTTTCCCATATCTGTCTGAAGGTCGCTGCCAGGATGAATCCTAATGGATTGAGATACGCCCCACTGGTCTTAATCCTTATACTAATATCGACTCAACTGATATATACAAGGGCCCAAACGGTCGATTTATTGAAAATAAAATAATTATTCACTTATTTTTTTCATCATTTTTTTTCCATTTTTTTTCCATTTTTCTTCTTCATTTTTGGTCTCAATTAAATACAATAATGGGGCTTGATGCCAATCATTCTACTTCATCCCAACGACGATAACAAGTCGATACTAATGCCCCACCAAATAGCTTAGAGAAATACAAAATTGTAAAAAACAAAAATAGAAAGTGATATGGTTATGATGATTCTGAGATATGCTTGTTCAATGATTATCATGTTATTTCTAACATCCGAGTGCATCCAGATATGAATAGACCATTTAGCTGGGCACACTATTTCCTATAGATAAGAGCTATGTTTCCATCTACCTAGAATGGTTAGTGTCATCTTGAATTGTTCACAAGTTTCTAAAAATTTTGGAGTTTCATTATTGGCATCAATTTTCGGAAACTCTACCCCCCAAATCTAAACCTAACATTGTCCTCAATGTTTCGAACTACGCAACCTATAATGGTATGCAATATAAATATAAATAAGAGAAAAAAATATAAATCAAAGAGAAGGGATTGGAAGGTTTC
Organism: Papaver californicum; assembly: GCA_023531435.1. Taxonomy (NCBI): domain Eukaryota; kingdom Viridiplantae; phylum Streptophyta; class Magnoliopsida; order Ranunculales; family Papaveraceae; genus Papaver; species Papaver californicum. The sequence goes on from JAJJMC010025027.1 coordinate 1,076,233, forward strand.
ACCTGATTGACGCAAGAAAATTAATATTCTTTGTAACACACATCAAACGATAGTAATAATAAAGAACACTGAAAATAAACATAAAGAAAAAGCTAATAAGAAAATAAAAATCTACCTACTGGATATGTACAGAACGGATCTCCATACACTAATAACCTGAAAATTTGGGGATCAAACCAAAATATGATATTTACAAATGACAGCTTCACACTTATGTCATGACAACGTTGAGATACTGAAACTATCAAAAATAGAGAATTACCCCCAAACCAAGTTTTTACTATACCTGGAAGTGCGTAAAGAACAAAATATGGGGATACTACTGGGATTGGGGAAGTATCAATTGGTTCATGCATGATGTCAGGAACATGCAAGTCCTCTGGGTACTTGGATGCAAAGTGATCCAACAAAACTTGAGAAGCACACAACTCTAACCCTAAATTAGGTAACTTTTGGAAGTTTATGGGTCTAAAAACAACCTCTAAGGCAGGTGAATGATCTTGTGAGATAGATTCATCTATGGAATTAGGCAAATCATCTACACAATCATCCACAAGGTCATTTATATATTTTGTCTAGATCAGAGAGTCACTATAAAATTGATCATCATCAACAAATAATCTCTGGCATTCCAGAACTCTCAATCTTTATTCCAAACTAAGCGGTATGTGTTTATAATTACTTCTCATATATTTTTTGAGGTGATTCTTGATTTACCATATGTGAAGACAAAACTTCCTTATGCCGTGACACATACATATATTTCCTAAGTGTCATCTTAGATGACGTCTCCTGAGAAGGAGTCATCATCCTCAAAAAAACATTTGAAATCAAAATTCTAAAACAAAAAACAAGTCAAATAGACCTAAAAATCCTAAAATAAAAATAAAAACATATACAAAAATATAAATTAAAAAACTAAACTACGATTAGAAAATCAAAAATACTAATTACAGTATTCCACAACCGCTCCCCGGCAGCAGACCAAAAATTGATATGATTTGGGAAAATCCTATTTATAATAACCGCAATCGCACGACGTTTACAATGTAGAAGCTCCAATACGGGTCGAACCCACAGGGAGCGGGAAAATACTGCAACCAATATTTCTAATCGACAAACCAGAAACAATATTTTAGAATTTTAAGACTGCGAATGAAATAAACAAATTTAGACTAACCTAATTAAGTAAATCAAAAAGGAGAATCGGTAACCAGGATTTTCAGTATCCACCACTATTTCTATTTAATTACTGAAATGAAATATAACTCTTGAATATAATTTATCTTTCGTTCTATCGACATCACTTATTATATGTGTTAGAGTCGCAAACATCACTGGAACACCCTAAGCATGGCGCACCAAAAGCTCTAAGTCTCAGCATACACCATCAAATTGCGTTAGCGAGAAAATTATACAAAACTAAATATAGGTTCACAAATTATACTTGCAATTCTAAGAATACCCCATCAAAGGATTTGATCCAAGCATAAAATATCAAATAATAATACAAATATATTTATGATCCTAACAATTATATGCAAAGATTACTGTATTGTACAGAACCGGTGAAGCAATAACTCATATTATCATTAAATCAATAAATGGTATTCACGAACAAATCATATTCAAATTACAATAGTCTTTTTCTCAATAAATCAATTTAAATGGCCTATTACTCAAAGTGGTATCAGTAATAAACCATAGTTACATAGTTTAGCGAGACATGATAATGAATTTTTCAAAACTCATTAAAAATAAATTAAAAAAAGTAAAGAAGATTAAACTGAAATTGAGATTTCTCCCTCCGTCAGACTCCAACCCCCGAAAACAGAACAGTACTCCACCAAACCATCCGTCAAAACCTTCATCAAGAAAAAACTAAAGAGAACCAGCGGAAAAAAACCCCACTCTCTTCCTTCTCTTTTTCTTTTTATACCATCCCAAGAGACCGACCACACTTCCCACCAATCTCACTCATCTCCAGTCCGTATCCCAAAACAAGTCTGATGGTTGTCAGGTCTCTGTCATACCCGGTTCCTCTCTTCTCTCTTTTCTTTTATTCCACCGAACCACACCTTCCTCTCTAGACTTCACCACGTCATTACCTATCTCGCCTGACAAGACTGACCTCACTTTCAATGAAACACATCTTATTCAACCGAGCCACATTGACTATACCAACCCCACTGATTTGTTGATGCCGAGATCTTAATTTCTTTTACGCCTTTTTCTTTCCAACACCAAATTACGTCCCCACCTGCTAACTTTTCATTTACTTTACCAAGCCACATGACTTCTACTTCTTTCCCAGAAACAAAACACTGACCACCTCACTGCCAACAAGAGATAAATATATCCAACTCTAGGAACTCTGTACGCCCCCCACCTACTTTAATCATTCTAGCCAAACCAACAACCAACTAATTTTCTTTACTTTTATTTTCGGTCCTCTCAACACCAAAACGGTTTTAGTCTATAGCTTGTCAGACTCTGTCTTTTAAGCCGCCAGTCCAATAGCTTTCTCCACCGGCCGAACCTTACTTTTCTCTTTTCTTTTGTTTCTTTGGCCACGTCTTAATTTCAGCTCCTTTTAACCGTGTTTAGCTCGTAACTATTTTATGCGAACCACCTATTAAATTAATAAAATGATAAAATTAGGATATTTATAAATACTAACAAATATAAATTAGACGGTAAAAATATATGAATTAAGTGTCTATTATACGACGATGTCAACCTAACTCTAATACGTGTTGGCGCCACCATATTTTATAACGCTAGCCTAATGCCAGCACCAACCTCCTAGTACCAGCTGAGTGCTAGTATTTCTACATATAACACATTGTGTCTTATACTCGATGCAATACCAAAATTTTCACCTTTCTTGTTCATGCGTGGAATATGCAACTTGATGCCATTAGCATCTGTTTTCTCCAATTTATGCACCGAGCCACTTATAGATAGTAATCGAATATTCTAATCAAATAGCCGATGCTTGGCATATTTTACAGACAAGATCCAGCGATGCCATCCTTGTGCATAATTAATAGTGATATGCACCAAAGATGTGCATCACGATGCCACCTTTCATAGAGTGAGGCCACTAGCTTGAGTCTCTAACGGAGGGGTCCTATGAGGTTATACTGTTGATATATCATGAGCTGGCATTTTCTGCAGAGATATGCCACGAGATGGCATTACTTACTAAGTTATGCCGTAACTGTGCATCGTGTATGAAGAGATGCAAATGCCTCGTATTATCTCTACAATTATGCATAGTCATTCAGAATTAATTTTCTTCTGACATCATTGTCAACTTCCACGACTCTCAGTCATCAATATCAAGTTATTATTGACATAATTATTTCTTCACTCCTTCATGGTGACTCATCGCCGTACACTGATGCCATGAAGTGCTCTACTGACTGCGTGTACTTAGTCTACTGAACTGCCAACATCGGCATAAATTACCAGTAGCGGCATCACAATTATCATTGATGGTATTATTAAGGCGCAATGCCCAAATAATGTCGAATAGTGTACTCTACTTGACTTACTGAGTCACTGATAGACTTACTAACCTCACTATACTTGATATTAATACTCTGGAATGCTGCCTCGTTAATTAGTTAAGTGATTCATTTATATGTTTTAAATATTAATTGTTTATACGAAACATCAAATATGTAACATGAGGATATTCTCTAGGGTAAGGAATTTGGGTGTAACTATACACCCACAATAAGAAAGAATCAAGGCGCATGAATGTTGCTAGGATGAGGGGATAGTTTGTGTATAATTTTATAGCCTTTCTTACAATTATGAACATGATTTCAATCATGTTATCCACTCCTCCATATTTCCGCTTCTTTCATTCATTACGAGATCATATGTGTAAGTTCAAGACTATAAATGGATGACAGAGATAGGCTAAGTTTACCGAGGTCACATTAGGCTATCATAAACAATTATGTTATAAACACTTGAACTCAACCACAAAGACTAATATTCTTCAACTATATTCTATCACACTCTGATCTCATCTTTATTTGCTTTCCTACCTAAGATCAACCCTTTCCTCCTTTGTGACCGACACATGACCCTGAACCCCCATTTCTTGGTTTAGTCTAGTCTTGTATGATTTTGATCTTTCATATTCATTACGATCTACCCCAATACTTTTATCTGTTTTTACCCTAAAAAAGATACACTGATGAACATAAATGGAAAGTGAATTACAACATAAGAGGATCTCCAACAAATTCTCAAATATCATTTCACAGAGATTACACTACCCCAACTCCAAACATTGGTATTATCTTACTCAATATGATAAATCCTTGTATTTCAAAAGAAGAGTACATACTCATTTAAGTACATTTCTCTTAATAAAATCAAATAAATAATTTTTCATATTAACTCATGGGCTTCTCCAGCACCGGATGATTACCAAGCTGGACTCTACCAACAAACATGGGATATTCTTCAGACGGATGTCATTCAACTTGTTCGAGATTTCTTCACTTCATATAAATTTTCTCCACAAATAAATGAAACTGTTCAAGTACTAGTTGAAAAAAAAGGTGGTTACAAAGCCAGATGGATTAAAACATATCAGTCTATGCAACATATCTTACAAGATAATCACCAAAATTTTAGCCTCAAGACTCAAACCAATCCTTCATAAATGTATATCCCCATGGTAAACAACATATATACATGATAATGTCATTATAGCTCAAGAAATAGTGAATTACATGAAAATGACTTAATTTTTAGTGGAGTGATAAGAGTCAAATTAGACATGGCTAAAGCCTTTGACATAATGAAATGGTTTTTTCTTCATCAAATTCTTATGAATCTAGGATTCTCGGTGTCAATTTATCAATCACTGTATAGACACTACCAAGATATCCATTATCATGAGCATTCTTAGAATTTTCTCACCTTCCATAGGACTCGAGCAAGGTGATTCTATCTCCCCATACCTTTCATTCTCCGTATGGAAGGTTTCAGCAGGATCTAACAAATGCATCTCAAACAAGCTAATTGAAGCATTAAAGCCAACAAAGAAAGGTCCAACAATTTCTCATCTCTTTGCAGATGATTGTTATTGTTCACTAAAGCATCTGGGAGATCTATCACTAACCTGGTAGATATCATAAAGGAATTTACCTTTGCATCTGGTCAATAAGTTAACCTACATAAATCAAATATCTTTTTCAGTAAAAATTTAAGTGAAGCTGCTTATGAAGACATTTCTAAGATGATGAATATAAGGTAGATCATGGACTTGAATAAAAGTTGGGCACAAAACTTATGTTTCTTATGAGCAAGGACAAATGATTTAATACTATTTTGAAGAAAACACAATATAAGTTGCAGGTTTAGCATGACAAATTGAGTGATCAAGCTGGAAGAACTACTCAAATTAAATATCATCTTGTTGCTACTCCTCAATACCAAATGGGATTATTTGAACTCCCAGATAAAACCCATGAAAAAATTAATATGATTCAAAAAATTAGTATTGGAATAAGGCAGGTACGACAATACTCTAGTATCATGGAAAAAACTATACTATCCAAAAAAAACAAGGATGTGTAGGTTTTAAGGATTCAAAATTATTTAACCTTTCCCTGTTAGCTAAATTGGCATGGATTTTGGTTTCATAGCCACAAGCAATATGGGACCAAATTCTTGAATCTAAATACTTCCATAAAAAAACCCTCTTTCGGATGATATTTATAGAAAGAATAATTCATGGGTATGATGAAAGAGTACTCAAAAAGGCCTTCAAGTGGTTGAGCAACATTACATATAGGAACTGGGGAATGGAAAGTCAATAAAAACGAATAAGCATATATGGATATCAAGGACCATGAGTAGCAAAAACTCCAACCAATAACATCACTATAACTCCAAACAAAATCTAGCGGTTTCCGACCTCTTAGAGAAAGACACTAACATTTGGAATATTTAAGCTCTTAACCAAAACTTCCCCAGGGAAAGAGTAATTTTTTTTATAACTATAAGACTTCCCAAAGATACAGAAGATGAACTCAGATGGTCACTTACCAAATGTAGAGTTTTCACTACAAGCTCTGTTTATAGAGAACTAACTAAGAGAAGGCACCACCAACCTAACAAAAATCAGATGCATTAGAAAAATTAGCTTAAACTCTGGCACATGGAGATCCTACACAACATACAACACTTTATGTGGAAATGTTGTCAGAATATCCTCCCAGTCAATAACAAAATGAGTCGGTTCAAGCATGACATCAACAAAAGTTCACATGTGCAACCAAGAATATTAAACAAGCTCTCACCTTCTCTTCAACTGCAAGTATGCTGGCACTATATATCTTGGAGTTTCTCCTGCTTTCCATTAGTCAAAAGCTTTCCAAAACAACAATCTTTAAGATTGGATTATCTCTTGGTTCTCTGACCCTAACTATTTGGAAGCTACTAACCCAATATAACAAATTTTGTTATATGTACTTTATGACACATTTGAAAAGCAAGATGTGAAAAAAGATTTTGATGATAATAACCAAGAGTCTAGTAGGATAGTTCATAAAATCAAAAATTATATAAATATGTTCTACCCAAAACAATACTTTTTACAGACAAATTCTAAAACATATATATATATATAGAAGAAACCTATATTTTAATAGATTAAAATAAACATTGATCCTTCTATAACTAGAAATAATATAAATGCTGGGTTGCTTTGGTTATTCGTGACTCTGTTGGGAATTTTTTGGTGGCAATGACCTTCTCTATACTAACCAGAGATGTAACTCAAGTTGAAGCTCCAATCTTACTTCAAGCTATTTATAAGAATAAGGATAAAAATTGGCAGAGGGTCACAGAGGAAAAGTGATTACAGAGCAGACCAAAAATTATAAAACGTTTTTTCATACTCTTTTGGTTCCTAAAAGCATCATCAATATAACAAACAAGTGTTAGAATGTGTTATCTCAGAAATACATTTAGCAATTTCAAATATATTTCTTTTTCTTTTCACATAAAGTTTGGATAATCACGTAAAATCTTATCTTATTTAAGCCTAAATGTTCACATTTTAATTTCATCCATAAATAATATTTTATTTTCGTAAAAATTAGGGGGATAATATTGGGTAACCCCAAAAATTATTAACTATTTTACTTATTTTTCTAGATCTAGGGGTACGACTGTCCTCTTTAGCTCTTCCGTCTCTGGCTTTACATCTTTACCATTGATGGACTTGGTTCCTCATTTGCAGTCATATTTGGATTCCAAATATGTCCAAGGAATAAAATTTGTCTAAGGATTCGGTTTAGGACAAAAACACATGAAAATTAGCGATCCACGTACCGGATCATCCCTTAGGGAATTTGGTTAAGATTTATTTAGAAGTAGCATTAAAGGCTAGGACTCGGTTTAACGGTTTGGAAACAAGGACTTAGGCAGGGTTTGGTAATGTTTTTTTTTCTTTTCAAAACATATATATATATATATATATATATATATATATATATATATGTATATATAGTAATAATTTTTCATATTAGTGTTTGGTAAACTTTTTATAAATTTCTTTTTACACAAAACACTTCCAAAATTCCCCACCTTTTAAAAGATGGGGAAGATGAGCTTTTAAAAGCTACAAAGGCAGAAGCTATGGCCCCGCCCTATTTTTCATACCTGATTTTTCTTTTCTATCCTCATTTTATTTTATAAATGACAAAAATTACCCTTCTTTTTAAGCATGATTTTTTAAAAAATTTTTAAAGAGTTATTACACAAGGGTATATGATATCCAAAGATTCATCAGTTACAATTGGAATGGTATGCCATGAATCTAAAACATCAAAACAGTGGAGTAAAACGTGAGCAACAGTCTTC
>JAJJMC010025027.1:1084534-1096069 GCA_023531435.1 Papaver californicum
AAAGTTGATGGTAGGGGTGGTCGATGCGCTTGATTCAAGGTGCTAGTCAGGCAATTGCGTCCATATGCTGTGGTGTATTGCCCGAACGTTAACTGTTTACAGTTTATCTCATTATTTTCCGTCTTGATCCATCATGTGGTGTTTACTAGAGAAGCTAGAAGTTACTACTGAAAATAATGTTACTACAGAAAATTGGAAATTACCCTTAAATCTTTTACAATCAATTTTTACATCCCCTATATAATATATTCTTTAAACTTATTATTTTTAATAATAAAAATAAAAGCAAATATTAAATAATTATGTAATTTTAGTTTGATTTTTTTCTCTTAAAATTATGCCCATAATAAAAATATTATTATTCAAAATAATATTTTTTAATAATAATTATTATTATTATTAAGTATAATATTAATATATATAAGAACCAAATATATATGTAATATATAAATATATATATTTATTCTTAAACCTTATAAATTAGAATAAAACTATTTTAAAAGATATGTTTGTTTTTGTCATTTGATACAACAATAATTGTTGAACTTGATATTTTACCAAACACTATTTGATCACTTTTTTAATCAGGTCTAACTTTTAGTTTATAGTTTATCAAACACTCAACTGTTTTTTAAACAACACAGCACAATAACGCACAACAGAAAAGCGCTTTTACAAACCTCACATCAATACCAAACTAAGCCTTTAGAGCTTAGGACTTTGGCCCCTATAATTTATTAGTATAATTAGTACCTGGATTATTTCAAGTAATTTTGTAATATTACTATATTTTTACGGTTTCTTTTTTCTACTTTTAGTTTTGGTAATTTTGACATGGGTTTCATTTCTAGCATACCCCAACTTATTTGGAAGTTGTCGATGGAGTACGAGCTACAATAGACATTTATGAAGACATTCACGTTATCATAGACGAATGTGTCCATCATTCTGGGAGTGGATGGATGGATAGTCTAAAATTTTCCCTTTTCTTCGGCTGGCTCAAATGTTTACAAAAAAATATTAGTATTGTAGGGTTTTAGGCCCGTGTATGTGCGGTCCAATTAGCTATTTAGGGTTTTACTTTACTGTGTATATATAGGATATTATATCCATATAACGTAACAAAATCCTCTTAATAGGTTATATTAGTCTCTTTTTCTTGTTCTGTGTTTTACCCATATTTCCACTTAAACACATTATCAGCACAAACTCATTTCTCTGGCTCTAACTTGGTTGAAGTTTCACTTTCAGATTTATTTTTGTCTCAATTTTGGGGAAAAACAATTGCTCCAACAAACAGATCTTAAAACAACGATCCTCAACAAGTTTCAAAGGAAAGGGTAGCAAATAACATAACCTAAAAGCATATACGTTTTTCTTTCAATTTGAGAACCCGATTGTTTTTCCATCTTCCACTCCTTATTCGATTCAACGAATTTTGAGAGCAGTTTTTAACTGAATTCTTTGCTTGTAATTAAAAGTAATCAGAGGAAATCGTCATCAAATTGAATCGATAGATAAGTTTAATCCCCTCCCATAATTTTAATTCAATCGATTAAGTTATCTATCCTGAATTTAATGATCAAGAAGAGGGATTTTTTTTATATCGGTAACCTAATAACTTTGATTTTCACTAGCTTCCAGTTTGCGATCTCAGATTGGATTTTTCGCATGTGTTTGATCTGATTATTTTAGATTCAATTGATAATAACTTTAGTTGTTTAGAGTATAAAAACAGATGAAACATGTTTCATTATCTGAATCTTGATATCTAATCAAAAGTTCGTTTATCATCATTTTCAGCTATTTATGTGTCTTCAACAGAGATGAACTCTCTAAAGAGTAGCATGTAAACTCATCAAACTGCACAACTTTTGAATCAAATGAAAGATAAGTATTCACTTTTCTTTTACACTCTCTGATTAATCAACTTTATTCATAATGATAATCCTTGAATGCAAACTTGCAATGATGAAATCATTTTAAGATATATGTGGAGTAACCTTGAGCTTATTATCTTAGAACTGTTAAAATATCATTTGATCTTGTTCGAAAATTAACATATCATGTTGTGTGGTTGTACATTACATTAGCTGATTTACACTCTACTTGTTTGGGTTAATTTGTTGTTTCTACTGATTGAGAAGATATAAACATGTATACAAAGACGTGTAAATGTTTATGTGATTCATGAATGTTGATTTGTTGGCTTTTCTTTGTTTTATTTTACTGACTGAAAATATATACATTTGCTATTTCTTTGAAGACTATGATGGGGTTTGTGTGACTTGGAGTTTCTGATTGATGTTTATTGGTTTAGTTGTTTCTGGTCTCTACAAAATCAAATTGTTTCTCTTGATTCCGTTTTATGTGTGAGGTTACAAATCAGAAAGATAAACATTTGATGTATTAGGGGATGTTGGAAAATATTTACTGTGCAACTGCACCTCTTATTTTCTAGTTCTTATTTAACATGGTGAATGAAATAGTTTTGTATCTCTTGGTTTGCCTGATTTATAAAGTTTACGATTAGTTTATGAGTTAATGTGCAACTTCACCCACTAGTACAAATTTGGGCTTCCGTGACAGTTCAAAATTCTTAATCATGACAGTTCAAGAAATACCTGTCAGAAAAGAATAAGCTACGAGATATACGCGACAGTTTCTTATAAAAACTCACACTAATAATGGTACAAAACTGTGACAGTTTATTAACTGTTACTTAATAATTATACCATGACAGTTTTTGTAGAAAACTGTTAGTGTATATTGATGTACAATAATAGTTATAAACTGTTACGATTCTTAAGCAATATCAACACTTTTATATAAGAACTGTTATAGAAGTGTATAGCTATATATGACATTTTCTGTCAATTAAATTCATTTTCATCTATAGTGACAGTTTTAATCAAAAACTGCTGCTATTCATCATAAAACATTCTCAAACATACGGTTTGGTTAGTTTTAGTTCTTTGTTGTTTTTTGGAAGAGTGGGTTAGCTGTACTATCTGGGAGGTCTGTTAGTGGGTAAATTAAAAGAAAATTTCTCACCAAAAAAAGCAAATACCATCTCAAGATTTCTCACTCAAAAAAATCAGGCAAATCCCATCTCTCTCTTCTCTTGGTTTTTTCTCTTATCAAAATCTGGGTTGGTAATGGCGTTTTGTTTTGTGTTTTTATCTTCATGTTTTCTTTCCCTAATTTTTTTGAATTAAATTTTTCAATGTTAACCTAATATATTCTTTCTGATTTTTGTAATGGCGTCGGTACGAGAGAGAAGTGTAAGAATTGGAGTTCATATATGATTGGAAATGTTGGGTTGAAATCAGATTCAGATATGTTCACAAAAAATTGCAATTGTTGTCCTCGCTGTCAAATATACCAGCCTTTCTTCTCTTATCTTTTCCTTTTTCTTTCTTCTTCTTTCTCGTTTCATTCATTATGAGATTCTTCATCGATAATGGCGACTTCAAGTTCCGGAAACTCAATTCCGGCACCTGGTAAGAAAATCATAACTCAAACCCTAATTTTCATATTGAGTAGTTTTACCAATTAGATTTCATTATTACTATTGTTGTGAATATCATCCTGTAAAGCACATTTGAATCCATCTAGGTCAGATTTGAAATTGATTTTTGAGAGATGATTTAGAGAGAGGGATATGAAAAATGGGTGTAAACTTGAATTGATTCTTTCCATTCTTCCCCATGAAGAAGTCTTGCTTTGATTCTGAGTTGTTGCATCAATTCTGCTTTGTTTATCTTTCATCAATTTGAGTTTTTTATTTCAAATTTACTTTCCATATTATTTGTTTGTTGTCCTGTTACCAGTTGGTGGTATTCAGGCCAGCCTTGGTTGCTAGTGTGGAACGGCTTTGGGCGCTTCCAATGGAAAGGATAGTTTTTCCTCCTTATTTGAAAAGAAGAAGATTAATTTCAGCTCCAGAACTTGGTAACTACCTTCCTTTCTTGTTTCTTGCAATGGAATTGGTAATTTCTGTTGTGTTATCGATTTGTTCTTTAAACAAATGATGATACTTCTACTCTGTTAGGGTTAGCACATAGCATCATCAGCGTTACATCACCTAAGGTATTCATGATCCCTTGATACCCTAATGTTTTCATCTTTTTTCTTTGAGTTGTTCTAAATCTGACCAAGACACACCTTTTCTGATGGTCAATTTTTCTTTAAGGTATTCATAGATAATTTTATAAGATTTTCAGCTAGACTTTATAGTTTCAAGTTAATCAGTTTATCACTCATGAGGGATTCTTGATTTCATTGTTAATGCAGGATTATGTTGATTTTGCTGATAAGTTGATTTGAAACATGAGTTTTCTAATAGATGGCTTGTCTGTTGTGCCACATGAGCTCATGCATGCAAGGACATTAACTGAGCTTTTTTCTTGCAGAATTTTGCGGAACAACTCATTTTCTGGAATGATCCCTATCGCGATTGGATAACTGAAGAAATTGAAGGTTTTGGACTTAGGATTCAACAATTTTGATGGACCTCTTCCATCCAACCTTGGCGATAACCTGTCCATCCAATTTTGATGATTTTAATCTTCTTTTTTATCATATAAAAATTTCATCTTCTATGTTAATCCCACGTTCTGAATTTTGATATATATGTCTGAGCTGGAAAAATTATCACTTTTTTTTCTTTTTTTTACCAATAAGAAAGATTAATGGATACCTTATTCAAGCAAATTTTATGGTTTGAGTAAAACCTAAGAGTGGAAATTCTATGTCGGGTGGGTTTCAATTCTCTTGTTTTTAATTTTTTTTGGTTTGTTGTTGCTTGATTAGGATCAGGTTCATATATTTTGCATGTAACACCTCAGAAATCAAATTAGTTTCATTAATAGATCATTTCATGTATAACCAGAACTGATTTTTCCGTAATACTCACTATTCGAATTGAGATATGTTGATTGATATAAATTTTACATCTCTTCTTCTATTTTCTAATCAGGTCTGATTGTTTCTTGAGGTGTAACTTCTTTTTCATCTCAGTCTTCATTTTCGGGTGTTTGTGCTTAACCTTGTATTTGACGTATATTAACTCTTGAAGGCAAATTGTGTCAGAATATGAGCAGATAGCATGCCACCAAGAGTTGCGCATTATCTGCATGTGTTACAGCATGCCACCAAGAGTTTCCAAGGGTCTAAACTTTGCTTAACATTGTTTTCTAAAGTTGAGTGTATGCATTTGGGGTTTTGAAGCAGTAGTTTGTTGTTCTCTTTTAAAACTTTGATCTTGTTAAACTCTGATTCTTTGTGCTGACTGTGCTAATATTTTTGATATAAATGTGCTTGTGACAAGGAAATTGCTAGCACATGGATATCAAAGGACATGCGATTGATCCATCTGGAGGATGAACAAAACTGGCCTGCTTACTTGGAGCTTATATTCTAACTGAATCACTCCCACTTGTTTACCACAAAGGCATTCATAATAGCATTGTGGGAATCATTACAAACTGCTAAATCAGGTCATTATTGGAAAGCAGTCTCTAAAACTGTGTAGTTTCTACTTAGCCTTCAAAGTTTTGAATGCACTATCTCGATTAAGGAATTTTCAGTAGTCATTGATTATATATAAGTATGTTGATCATCCAATGTTTTAAGCTTACATGACTAACGTGTATCTTTAGTTTCCCTATGATGGATAATGAACATTCTTACTTGCATAAACTTTGTAAAGCAGGGTATGTTGTGTTGTCTCTTTATCCACTTGTTTGTTCCTCATAGACAAACTTATGTGAAAACCCTTACATAGGTCTAGAAAAACAACTTCAAATTCGTGATTAATAACTACTGGTGTAAGTAGGCACGGCGATGTTATATACTCTGCCAGTCATGATTCTTTATTTCCATATCATCATTATCATCATTCAAATGATAATCCAGAAATTGATTTTTTATATATATGTTTCAGAAATTGATAATCCATTCAAATGTTTGTATAGTGATCCATTGATTGGTTCTTGCAATTGTTTTATGAGGAGTAATTTCAATGAGCCGGAGGTGTTTGGACCCTGAACCCTGTGCAACGCTACTTATCCACTCTGATTACCAGGATCTAGAAAGGGTGGCCAAATTTTAGGAGCTGGTATTTAGTAATAAACGACGGTAGTAAGATGCATAATATGTCCTGACCGTTTCTCCTATTTCAAAAAGTGTTTTCTGTGTGGTGTCTTATTTGTGTAGATTTACTAATTGTCACCACTCTCTGTAGATGTCGAAATTTTAACTTTTGAGTGTCTCCGTAGATTGCCTTACGTCCATCATCTTCGTAAATTTGCATATTGCAGGCGATTACTCCAGAAATAATTTTAAGAATTGAGAACTTGCCTAATTGGTAATAGGGGAGGCAAGTCTTGCATTAAGTAGACGAACAAGCAGTCTTTTGGTACTACTTATGTTATACATATTTAACTTGTCACCAACATTCTGATTTTTTATTTTTAAAAAATATAAGCTTCCCACCGTATCTGTAAGCGGGAATGTCGATGTTATTTGATGCTGTCAAGTTGTTTAGATGGGTTTCTGTTTTTCATTGTAGCATCGGTGTTTATGTTAGTATCATGAATCCCATTTAGTACTGGAAGATGGAGGACTCTGTTGCATTTCCTATGAAAGTTTTCTTATTTCTTCTTATTTCTCACTAACATTGTTGTGTGACGGAACTTGACTTCAGGATGCATGGTCTGAGTTTGGGACTGAAGATATTGATCGAGCAATTGCACTTTCCCTTTTAGAAGAAGAAGATAAAGGGGAAAATGTGGTTGGTGAGTAGCTGTGACTATATAAATGTGTGTCCATTCATTTTTGTTGGTCACAAGTTACTTCAATGTTGGACCGTGTACCTTTTAGATTGTGCAATAGCATATCGAAGATCAATCTTTAAAATTGGCTACAGATTTGCTATATTGGGCCTTTCATCACGAAAGCCACATAGGAAGTACGCCAGAGTTGTTGGAGAGGTAAAGACTCAAACTATATGAACATATTTTTGGAGGCTCTACATGTAATGTGTTCTGTATCATAGTTTGCAAGGTAGGTGGCCTATCCTGATACTGTGCATATATTTCTTTACCTTAAAGTTCTCGTATTACTATGAAGTAGTATAATAATGTTATCTGCATGCACAGGTTGGTGTTTGTTAATATTCTGTTTCAGGTTGATTTTGAGCCAAATTTTGATTATTTACAAAAAGAACCATCAGTTTTACCAGCAAGGCTCCCAACTCTTCTGTTGAATGGTTCTTATGGAAGTAGTTGATTCCAAAATAAAACGCTCTGCAATTATTATCAACGAGGTCATTATTTTCTTTGTTGAGATTATATTTCATTTTTTTTTCTCCTTTTCCTGGTGCTATTTTACTTTTCTATTTGTAGAAAGAATTCTGATTCTAATGGTTCAAACTGTAACAGATCCCTTACCAGACCAACAAATCTACTCTAGTGGAGAAAATTGCTGAACTTGTGGAAAATAAGGTATTGTTACAGACTGTATATTGCATTTTGAAGGTTATTATGCTTTATCATTGTGTTGTACCCACTAACCCATAATGCATGCTTAGAGAGAAAATTATTGACTATATTTATTTTTTCCTTGGAGTGTATTCTTGTTAATTAGAAGAACAAAAATAAAACAAAAGTTGGATTACCCAACCACTTGTAATTCCTTCCTCTCTTGGATTCTGTGCATCTGATGACCCTGAAGCAGGTTTGATGCTTTAACTAATTATACCGGTGATCTTGTTCTTGACCATTATTGTTGTACTTGTTTTGATTCTTGTTTAACATTAGTAACTCAAGGATCCAAACGATCCGATAATATTGAGGATGTGCAAGTCAGAGAACATAAATTTATATAAAACTAAACAGCATCACAAGAATAAATGTGTAAAACCACCTAAGGTGGCAAACAAAAACGCAGGAATTGAAAAAAAATCACTAAGTTGGAACAATATGAAGGCTTTTATGGAGCTGCGTAGCTTAAGTAGATGAATCTACTTTAAGTAGCCCCATTTTGGATGGGGAGTCAAGGAACTTAACAAGTTGGAAGCCATCTTAGAACACAAGACTTCTAACCCATCTTTTATTTTTCATCCTCTAATGTTTTAGTTTTCTTTTGTTACTCTAATTTTTAATCTTGTTGAGAGCCAACTAAATTTTTACTACAGAAAGTCGTTACTGCTACTACAAGGAGTTCTGAAGTTAAGAAGGCATGCCTTAAAACATTTATTTTTTTACCCCTGCATGAAATGGTGTACATACATCTGAATTGTTTTTAATTGTTTAGCCATTTCACCAAATTACTTCATTGATCTCATTAGTGATTTATTTTTTCATGAGTGGTGCTTCTGAGTGCTTAGTTTGATGTGTGTTGTTTTTGGGGAGTGAGTGAATGGAATTAATTAATGGTAATTATTTTATGAAAATGCAATTTTCATTTTTGGTTAGTTACTTCAAATAGTACTTACTTTGTATTCTTTTTGCAAAGGAAGTCCAAGTACAATGAAGGAGAGATCATAGAAGTACGAAGAGAATGGGTAAACCACATGTTGCTGTTATTAATGACAGAATTGGCAGGAGTAGATTGGGGACATGAATTGGCAGGAGTATATTTCGATCAACACTTCGGAAAATGGATGTGGTTTCGATCAACACTTCATTGTTAATTATTTCTTTTAGTTAGTACTATATAAGACTACTTTCATATCAAGTCTTTTGAGCAGTATCAGTAACTAGTTTGCTACAAATTAGCCTTCTACAAAGTTGACTCTTCTATGACAGTTTTATTTAGAAAACTGTTACTTTAGTATAAGAAATTGAGTAATTGATGACAGTTTTATGAAGAAACTCTCATCTTAGTCTAAGAAGTTAAGTTTTTAATGACAGTTTTTATGGAGAAACTGTCACCTTAGTAAAAGAAATTAAGTTATCCATGACCGTTTTTATGGAGAAACTGTCACCTTAGTAAAAGAAATTAAGTTATCCATGACAGTTTTAGTTAGAAATTGTTATTATATATTGTCAACAATGAAAGGTTTATGAAAAAACTGATACTAATAGTTATGATTCCGTGACAGTTTCTTATAGACCCTTTCGTAACAGAGCCTTTAATGACAGTGCAATAATTTTTTGAAACTGTCACATAAGTATTTTGGTGGCAGTTTTGAACTGTCACGGAAGCCCAAATTTGTACTAGGTGACCTATGGAAACTAAAATGATGCATAATGTCCGCCTTTGAATGAAACATTTTAAACCTTATTCGTTGCTTCTTAAAGCATAAACAGTTGTTGAAGCATAAATTATGTTATGTTGTTTATAATCTTTAATTTCATTAACAAATTGAATGAGTTGTTGCCGCATGCTATTTCAATTATTCACTAACCTGCAACACAAATTCTGAATAGATTTGCATAACTATTGACTTGCAAGCGGTACAAACAGATAAATGCTAACTTGTACTTGTTTAAATTTAGTTGATGTTTCTGATTGATGTTTATTAGTTTAGTTGTTTATGGTCTCTACAGAATCAAATTGTTTCTCTTGATTCTGTTTTATGTGTGAGGTTACGAATCAGAAAGATAAGCATTTGCCATATTAGGGGATTTTGGAAAAGATTTACTGTGCAACTGCACCTCTTGTTTTCTTGTTCTTATTTAACATGGTGTATGAAATAGTTTTGTATCTCTTGGTTTGCCTGATTTATAAATTTTATGATTAGTTTATGAGTTATTGTGCAACTTCACCTCTGGAAACTTTTATAAAATGATGCATAATGCCCTCCTTTGAATGAAACATTTCAAACCTTATTCGTCGCTTCTTAAAACATAAACAGTTGTTGAAGCATAAATTATGTTATGTTGTTTATAATCTTTAATTGCTACAAATTGAATGAGTTGTTGCCGCATGCTATTGCGATTATTGACTAACTTGTAACACAAATTCTGAATAGATTTGTATAACTATTAACTTGCAAGCGGTACAAACAAATAAGTGCTAAGTTACACTTGTTTAAATTTATTTGAATGCAGGCTTTTGAGTCTAAAACATAGATATTTAAACTCAGAACAAATATATTTTCAGAGCCAAAGTCTAAAACATATATATATATATAAATAGAAGAAACCCCTATTTTAGTAGATTAAAATAAACATTGATCCTTCTATAACTAGAAATAATATTAATGCTGGGTTGCTTTGGTTATTGGTGACTCTGCAGGGAATTTCTTTGGTGGAAATGACCTTCTCTATAATAACCAGAGATATAACTCAAGTTGAAGCTCCAATCTTACTTCAAGCTCTTCGTAGGAATAAGAATAAGAATTGGCAGAGGGTCACAGAGGAAAAGTGATTACAGAGCCGACCAAAAAATTTAAGCGTTTTTTCATACTCTTTTGGTTCTTAAAAGCATCATCGATATAACAAGCAAGTGTTAGAACGTGTTATCTCGGAAATACATTTAGCAATTTCAAATATATTTGGTTTTTTTTTCTTCACATAAAATTTGGATAATCACGTAAATTCTTATCTTATTTAAGCCTAAATGTTCACATTTTAATTTTATCCATAAATAATCTTTTATTTTCCTAAAACTTAAGAGGAAAATATTGGATAACCCCAAAAATTATTAATTATTTTACTTATTTTCTAGATCTAGGGGTACGACTGTCCTCTTTAGCTCTTCCGTCTCTGGCTCTACGTCTTTACTATTGATGGACTTGGTTCCTCATTTGCAGTCATATTTGGATTCCAAATATGTCAAAGGAATAAAATTTGTCTAAGGATTCGGTTTCGGACAAAAACACATGAAAATTAGCAATCCACGTACCAGACCCATGCCTTAGGGAATTTGGTTAAGATTTATTTAGAAGTAGCGTTAAAGGCTAGGACTCGGTTAGGCGGTATGGAAACAAGGACTTAAGGCAGGGTTTGGTAATGTTTTTTTTTTCTTTTCAAAAAGCACTTTCAAAACATATATATAGTAATAATTTTTCATATTAGTGTTTGGTAAACTTTTTATAAAATTCTTTTTACATAAAACACTTCCAAAATTCCCCACCTTTTAAAAGATGGGGAAGATGAGCTTTTAAAAGCTACAAAGGCCAAAGCGATGCCCCCCTCCTATTTTTCATACCTGATTTTTTCTTTTATATCCTCATTTTATTTTATAAATGACAAAAATTACCCTTCTTTTTAAGCATGATTTTTTTAAATTTTTTTAAAGAGTTATTACACAAGGGTATATGATATCCAAAGATTCATCAGTTACAATTGGAATGGTATGCCATGAATCTAAAACATCAAAACAGTGGAGTAAAACGTGAGCAACAGTCTTCAGATCAGAGTTGCATTGGGGGGGGGGGGGGGGGGGGATGTTGGAGTCGAAGGTCAGAAGGCCTTCGTTCAATGCTTTCCACAAGAAAAACTGTACTTTTGATGGACATGACTGAGTCCATAAGAAAGTTGATGGTAGGGGTGGTCGATGCGCTTGATTCAAGGTGCTAGT
>JAJJMC010025027.1:1096469-1206074 GCA_023531435.1 Papaver californicum
AAAGTTGATGGTAGGGGTGGTCGATGCGCTTGATTCAAGGTGCTAGTTAGGCAATTGCGTCCATATGCTGAGGTGTATTGCCCGAACGTTAACTGTTTACAGTTTATCTCATTCTTTTCCGTCTTGATCCATCATGTGGTGTTTACTAGAGAAGATAGAAGTTACTACTGTTAATAATGTTACTACAGAAAATTAGAAATTACCCTTGAATCTTTTACAATCAATTTTTACATCCCCTATATCACATATTCTTTAAACTTAATATTTTTAATAATAAAAATAAAAGAAAATATTAAATAATTATCTAATTTTAGTTTGATTTTTTCTCTTAAAATTATGCCCATAATAAAAATATTATTATTAAAATTAAATATTTTTTAATAATTATTGTTATTATTAAGTAAAATATTAATATATATATATACATATATAACAACAAAATATATATTTAATATATAAATATATATTTATTCTTAAACCTTATAAATTAAAATAAAACTGTTATAAAAGATATGTCTGTTTTTGTCATTTGTTACAATAATAATTGTTGAACCTGATATTTTACCATACACTATTTGATCACTTTTTTAATTAGGTCTAACTTTTAGTTTATAGTTTATCAAACACTCAACTGTTTTTTACACAACACAGCACAACAACGCACAACAGAAAAGTGCTTTTACAAATCTCACATCAATACCAAACTAAGCCTTTAGAGCTTAGGACTTTGGCCCCTATAATTTATTAGTATAATTAGTACCTGGATTATTTCAAGTAATTTTGTAACATTACTATATTTTTACGGTTTCTTTTTTCTACTGTATATGGAATAACCTTGAGCTTATTATCTTAGAACTGTCAAAAGACCATTTGATCTTGTTCAAAAATTAACATATCATGTTGTGTGGTTGTACATTACATTATCTTATTTACACTCTACTTGTTTGGGTTAATTTTTCGTTTCTACTGATTGAAAACATATAGACATATATACAAAGATGTGTAAAGGTTTATGTGACTCCTGAATGTTGATTTGTTGGCTTTTCTTTGTTTTATTTTACTGACTAAAAATATATACATTTGCTATTTCTTTGAAGACTATGATGGGGTTTGTGTGACTTGGAGTTTCTGATTGATGTTTATTAGTTTAGTTGTTTCTGGTCTCTACAAAATCAAATTGTTTCTCTTGATTCCGTTTTATGTGTGAGGTTACAAATTAGAAAGATAAACATTTGATGTATTAGGGGATGTTGGAAAAGATTTACTGTGCAACTGCACCACTTGTTTTCTTGTTCTTATTTAACATGGTGAATGAAATAGTTTTGTATCTCTTGGTTTGCCTGATTTATAAAGTTTACAATTAGTTTATGAGTTACTGTGCAACTTCACCTCTGGGAACTTTTATAAAATGATGCATAATGTCCGCCTTTGAATGAAACATTTTAAACCTTATTCGTCGCTTCTTAAAGCATAAATTATGTTATGTTGTTTATAATATTTAATTTCATTAACAAATTGAATGAGTTGTTTCCGCATGCTATTTCAATTATTGACTAACCTGCAACCCAAATTCTAAATAGATTTGCATATCTATTGACTTGCAAGCGGTACAAACAGATAAATGCTAACTTGTACTTGTTTAAATTTAGTTGATGTTTCTGATTGATGTTTATTAGTTTAGTTGTTTATGGTCTCTATAAAATCAAATTGTTTCTATTGATTCCGTTTTATGTGTGAGTTTACGAATCAGAAAGATAAGCATTTTCCGTATTAGGGGATGTTGGAGAAGATTTACTGTGCAACTACACCTCTTGTTTTCTTGTTCTTATTTAACATGGTGTATGAAATAGTTTTTTATCTCTTGGTTTGCCTGATTTATAAAGTTTAAGATTAGTTTATGAGTTATTATGCAACTTCAACTCTGGAAACTTTTATAAAATGATGCATAATGCCTGCCTTTGAATGAAACATTTCAAATCTTATTCGTCGCTTCTTAAAGCATAAACAGTTGTTGAAGCATAAATTATGTTATGTTGTTTATAATATTTAATTGCTTTAACATATTGAATGAGTTGTTGCCGCATGCTATTGTGATTATTGACTGACCCTGTAACACAATTCAGAATAGATTTGCATAACTTGCCCTTGTTTAAATTTATTTGAATGCAGGCTTTTGAGTTTAAATTTCAGAGACCTAATGCGCAACATTAATTTGTGGGTGATTATTTTGACATGATCTGAAATTGCTTGTATGCTTTGAGATTGTTATAAAAATCTTAACACATGTTTTGCTTAAAGCAAAGTCAATTCCAGCTTGACTCCTAAGTCACTACTCAGCTTTGTTAGAAAAACTAAGCTTTATCAGCTCTTGTAGCTTGTTATGTTTCAATTAACAATTATAGCAATATCTTAAATTGCAAATTTATATGCTTGAACTATCATAATTAAAGTATGTTCATGTAAGTAACAGGTACTAATGGAGTAGATCAATAGCTTTCATGAGGAGTAAGTCACTTGATGACAAGAGAACAATCTCAGTTAAAGCTCTAAATCAAAGATGAAAAAGTGAAGCTAAGTATTATTAATTTTTCAATATAACTTTATTTTACATGCAAAATCAGTCATATCTGAAATATGCATGAGCATAGCCTACTATACATGATATATACAAGCTCAATACAGATTGCTAAATAAAAAATAATCTAATATCTCTTATAGGGAATACATGAATTAGACAAACTTAGTTGTTTAAACAACAATCAACTATGTTTGTCTTTCCAATACTGAGAACTACCATGATTTTGAATGCTTACAATCTATCTTAACACACAAATCTAGTTGATATATACTTTGCTATCCCACAACTTATCTTGAAATTTCTATTGTTTTAGATTAAAATTATAAAAATTATAGCTTGTTGAATGAGTGGCAGGTACAAATAGCTACTCCAACAACTATCACATAGAGAAAGTCACATGATGACAACACAAAATTTCCTTGAGAGATAAAAGGACAAGATGGAATAAGTTCAGAGAAAACACGTCCTTCTTATGAGTTTCATGCTCATGAGTTTGCTCAAAGCTAAAGCTGCGGCAGTTGAGAAAGCCAAAGCAGCAACAGTATGGCTGGAACAACACGGAAGATAACTAGACGCTTAACGAAATAGTTCAATTCCTAAATCTCAAGCATGCATGAAGATGAGTGGCATGAAAGAGGCTTTATCCCTTACATCTATTGTCCTGGTAGCTAGTGTCTCATTGACATTTGTCCCTGAGCCCACACAACCACAATGCCATGTTTTAGATAGGGAAGTTTCCGAGTTTATCACCGATTTCGAAAGTGACTTCCTGTACAATAAAATCACTCCAAGCATTGTGTTGTCGTTGAGTTACATAGCAACAAGGGAGTTTTGTTGATTCGATCCAGCGAAGAAACTGAGGCCAAAGCTAAAGATCGACTTTTATTTACTTTTATAAAGTATGTGTAGTCAGCTAGTCTTCAGGTAACAACCTACTGAATTTGTATAAATAGTTAAATACCCACTTATAAGGACAAGTGAGGAATTATTTATTTTATTCATTTTTTGAGACTTTCTCTCTCATGAAAAACAATGTACACTCACGGTGAGAGTGGAATTGTATACGTAAATGTTCTCTCTAATAAGTATGGAAGAAAACATATTTTAGAGAAACTAATGAGTCAATTTAGTGGTTTGTACCTAACTATGCAATGTCGTTACTAACGATGTGTTATTGAATAGTGACTCATACACGCTTTGGCACTACCACTTAGGGCATCCGATTGTGATATAACGATCTGAGTTTTAAAGAACTCACATGGACATCCTTTTTAAAAGAAAAAAAATGGGACAAAAGACCGTTACAATGCAAAGTAACAACGTATACCAGCCACTAACTGGTCAAAGTGTTTTAACATAACATTTTCCTTCTCAAGCAATTGATGCGCAATCTTTTTCCCATTTTGCTTTGTTGACTATATCAAAAGCACATCGTTCATTTTGTAAAGCCTGTTCTTTAGCAAAAACATGATCGAGACCATCCTATGCTAAAGACACTGAACAAAATATCCCCTTTTTACGAAGGATACAAAATGATATTTGTGGATCTATATACCAGAGTGCGGACCATTCAGGTATTTTATGGTTCTGATAGATGCTTCGACCCGTTGGTCACACGTTGTATTATTGTCCACAAGAAATGCTGCATTTACAAAGCTCCTAGCACAAATTCTCCGTTTAAGGGCTCACCACCCTAATAGCCTTATCAAGTCTATTAGACTTGACAATGCTAGAAAATTCACGTCAAAAGGATTTGATGATTATTGTATGTCTAATGGAATATACATAGAGCATCTCGTACCCCATATTCACACTCAAAATTGTCTCGCAGATGCTACCGTCAAAAGATTATAGATGATAGCTAGAGCAGTGGTTATGCGTACCAACCTGCCTATTACTGCTTGGGATATGCCATATTGCATGCAACTTTACTTATTCATTTTAGAACCCACTATTAGTCAAACATTTATGCCTACCAGTTGGTAACTGGACATGAGCCTGACATTTGTATTCTTACATATTTTTGGTTGTATTGTATATGTGCCATTACGAACCCACATCGTAATATGATGGGTTATCAAAACGATTAAATAGTTATGTTGGATATGAATTCCCGACAATTATCCGCACTTTGAAACCTTTGACAGGAGATCTCTTAACAACTCAATTGCGGGTTGTCACTTGATGAGACAGTCTTCCCATCATTAGGTTGAGATAGAAAAAGGAATTTCTAAGGGAACAACAAGAATTTTCGTAGTGTGTTTCCACTCTATCTCATATTCTAGTACCCCACAAATGTAAACGTGAAGTGAAACAAGAATAATCGATTTTCAGAATGTGCAATGATATCGCTAAAGTGACAAGAACACACTTACCAGCTGCAAATATACCTGCAAGGTTAGAAATCCCCAATAAAGGATATACACTAAGGTGTTGCAACCACACTTAGTGGAAGTGTGGTTGAGGCCGTGGATCCATAAAAGAACATGGAAAGACCACCGGGTTCGATCAATGCTTACCTAGAAAGGAAGTAGGTGAGTAAGGCACAACCTAATTCATGTCATCAATGAAATCATTTCATTAGATTGTCTCTGATTATGTCCATGAATCAAAATAGGAGTACGCTCCGAAATTTAATGAATCCAGAGAACAATAAAATCCCAAATGGATTATGAGAATGCGCACGAGTCAATGGAAAGACCATGCAAACATATTGATGATTATTATTTTCATATACAATTGCTCAAGAAAAAGAGCACGATGAGATCGAACAATATTGCTCATTGTTGCTTAATGTCAACAAGAGCATATTTGGCTTACAAAGTCTAGGTAGAATTTGATTCTTTGAAAAATATACAGGTATTTGGTGTGGTAGTGCTATATAACCAAGTGTAAATCCTGTGGACGTATATGATTATTTGTCACAAAGCGTAGTGAGAAGAATGAAGTCTCAAAGTATAAAAACTCGCCTTGTGGCGCGAGGTTTCTCACAAAGGCCTAGAATTGTTTACTTTCTTGTAATAAACGTTATAACGTTCTGCTACTTAGTTTAGCTTGGTAGTTTCAAAAAGACTTGAAATATAGCATTTGTATGTGGTTAATTATTACATATCTCTATAAGGATTAAGGGATAAAGATATTTACAAAAGTGTTTGATAGCCTTTTGTTGCCCAAATCAAATGACTCCAAACCACAAAGTGCATTTGCAATTAGAGTGGAACTCTCACTTATGGACTGAAACAATTAGGATAATTTGGTATACCCGTCTAAGCGATTATTTGACTGGGAAAGGATAAACAAGTAAGGTATTGTGTCTTGCGTACTCACAAAGAAAAGTTCTTGATTCCTAATTGTAGCTAACTATGTCGATGATATAAACATTATATGTACCCTTCATGAAATAGGAGATTTTACAAGCTGCTTGAAATCCGAATTAGAAATAAAAAAATCTGGGAAAGCTCGATCGAACACCGAGCTTGTGGTAATTTATTCCACCTGTTTGCATATGTCCAAAATTACCAGGAAATTTCACAATGACATGCATCCTGCTAGCACTCCCATGATTAGTTGAGGTTCAATTATAAGCAAATGCCCGTTTCGTCTAACAGAAGATGGTGAAGATGAGTTGGGAGATAAAATTACCCTAAATAAGTGCCATAAACACATTGTTGTACTTGGCATAATATACTCGATCAAATATTTCATCTTCAGTGAACTTGTTAGATATCTATAGCTCAGCGTCCACGCAACGTCATTGAAATGGTATAATGAATGTAATCATATACTTAAAAAGAACCATTGACATGAGTTTTTTTTATCTCTGCAAAGATTTAAAGAAGACTGCTAATGGAAGTGTAATCCAAAAGTTTCCGAACAATAATATTTTCTTACACGAAATTAATCAAGGGGAGACATGGTAAACTTATTTATAAGGTCATTACCTATATTCAGTTTCGGAAAACATATGGCTAAAGGAATTATCGGGAAACTCTCCGGAATAGAATCAGGGGGAGATGCCGACATCATGGGAGGATCCAAGGATATGATGTCGACATATTTTACTTCGAAATGTGAAGCCGTGTTGTACTCTTTTTCCTTCAATCGAGATTAGTTTTTCCCACTGGGTTTTTGTTACTCGATAAGGTTTTTAGTGAGACAACAATAACTACACCAGGTATATGCTGAATGTTAAAGACCTAGAGACCGTGTTGATATGTTTGAACAATATCAAAATCAAAGAAATGAATCATGATAATATGACAAGTGAAACAACTTTCAGAAAGGAGCAAGAATTGTATCGCAACAGTTTTCAGCACGAATCAACTAGCAGTATTGATATGACTATTGTGTTTCAACCCCTGAGTTTCCATTAATCACCCATGTAACATAGAAATGATACCATGTATGGTTTTTCAACAAAGGCATCATTCTGGACTTATCGCGTTGTACTCTTTTTCCCTTGTCAAGGTTTTGTCTATTGAGTTTTTTCCTTGTCAAGGTTTTAAGGAGGCAACATATGTAAATCCAAATATGTTTTAAATTTTCTTAATATTGTATTATTTTTCATTAGTTCAAGTTTTATCCCTTTGAGTTTTCCTGACGATATTTTTAATGAGGCAATTGGCTTAAACACATTGGTCATCGAGAAAAAAACTACATATTAAGCAATATATGTGAAGGACAATAAATAAATACCGTATTATTGGACCGTACAAAAGGAAGTGTTATAGGACTTTAGGCCGCATATGTACGACCCAATTAGCTACTTATGATTTTACTTTACTGTATATATAAATAATATTATATCCATGTAATGTAACAAAATCCTCTTAATAAGATATACTATCTCTGTTTTTGGAAAAATGTTATTATCACTTTTTTATTTTAATCTAAAAATAGGTCAAATTAAAAAGTGATAGTAACTTTTTTTTAGAAATGAAAGGAGTATTAGTCTCTTTCTCCGGTTCTGTGTTTTACCCATATTTCCACTTACACAATTAGCAATTTTTTACGGTGAAAACGCGAGTTCGGGAGACTGTTCGTCACACGGAGAAGACACCTGTTTACATTTATTATTTCCAGAAAAATAAATTAACAAAAATAATAAAAGAGGCGGCCGAACGAACAAGACAATTTCATTAGGGTTTTTTTCTTTCGCCGGCAAAAAAGATTGCCCAACAAAATTCATCCAGAATTTCTGTTCTCAATCAGGGGAAAATCAGAGAGGAAATTATCCTTCAACATCTCAGCACCATGTACGGATCAAGAGGGTAAGCTTACTAAGTTCAATGTTTGCTTTTGTTTGATTATTAGGGTTTTGAAATCTTTTATTTATTTTTTATTTTGTTTGTTGATCATGATATGAAGGTTTTTTGCCTTTCTTGATAAAACTTGGTGTGATTAATCGGGTAGAATCTAGGGGTGCGAGTTTTGTTATGGTTGATAAGACTTTCCTGTCACTTGTAGTATCTAGGTTAGGGTAACAAAAATACACAGTATAAATCTTGTTAAGTTTGTTCGCATGATTCTGTGAATGTTGTTATGATTACCATTTTATTTGAATACTACTGCTCTTTTCTCTGAGTTGGGGAGATTTAGCATGGACCCGTTGCCCCTCATCTCAGAGATTGCATATACTGTGTCATGCCTTTTACTTGTAGTTGGTAACCATTAGTATTAACTCTAGGTGTTAGGATATCGTGGGTTGGGTCTGGTTTTATTAACAGGGTTGAGTGTGGGGGATTTTTTTTCCTTCTTTTGTTTTGGGATCGAATATCTGAAGGGCAATGTTGGGGAGCGGGGGGGTTTCGGATGGGTATGGGGTCGGCTCAAAGAGACAAAGAATGATCGAATCAAATCCGTACTTTCCAGTGAGCAGCAGTGGTAGCAGCTACCAACCTTTCAGCAGCTATGGTGGTGGGTGGAACCTTACCTTTCCAGTTGTTCGTCTCAGAGGTCTCCCATTCAATTGCACCGACGTCGACATATACAAATTCTTTGGTGGATTAGACATTATTGACTGTCTTCTCGTGAACAAAAATGGACGATTTTCTGGGGAGGCTTTTGTTGTATTTGCAAACACTATGCAGTCTGAGGTCTCACTTCAAAAGGACCATCAGAACATGGGTAGAAGGTACGTAGAGGTTTTCAGGTGCAATAAGCAAGACTATTACCATGCTATCGCCGCTGAGATGAACTATGAAGGTAGTTATGATGAGTACCGTGGAAGTCCTCCTCCTCGATCTAGTAAGAGGAGGTCCATTGACAAGGACCAGTTGGAATACACGGAGATTCTCAAGCTCAGAGGTCTTCCTTTCTCTGCCACCAAGTCTGAGATTTTGGACTTCTTTGGTGATTTCGACCTTGTCGATGATAGTATACATCTTGCATGTCGTGCTGATGGAAAAGCCACTGGTGAAGCATATGTGGAGTTTGTTTCCACCGATGAGGCTAAAAGAGCTATGTGCAAGGACAAGATGACCATTGGTTCGCGGTACGTTGAGCTTTTCCCTTCTATACCTGATGAGGCCAGACATGCTGCATCTAGGTCAAGGCACTGATTTTGCACTGTGTCCGCATGCATTTTCTTTATAAAGTGCACAAGCGGTCATTTGGATCCTTGTTGACTTAGACCTGGCCTGGTTTGTTGCGATAACATTTTAATATGCCATTTGAATTGTTTGATAATGGGGTTGTTTGTGATCTTTTAGATGTAGACTTGAAAACTCAATGTGAATTTGGTTTCACCTGGAATTGTTGATATTAGTTACGCATTGAGGAAAGGGTATTTGGCTATGGGATTGAGCTTATATTTGGGTGCAATTTGAAGAATCACATGATATAAAAGAAGAGAAAGTTCATTTAAATCTTTAGTTCTTTATTTTCTTTTCTTTAATTCATTCTCTTTTTCGGCTAATTCTTGTTACTTTATATTAAAGTTACACAGAAAACATATTGGTCTCTCATATTCCTCCAACCATCCACATATCTGAGGTTTTATCAAGAGACAAGAAATGGCAAAGGGATTTTGTTCCATGAAATCATTCTATTTGATAACTGACAGTGTGTTCCTTCCATGTTTCGTCCTCTATGTATTTCTCATAGAAGCTTACTTCGCTGCTTGTTTTAACGGTCAGTGCTGCAGTACTCCGTGTTCCATAGCATCCCTGTATAAGGTGAAAGATAAAAGCACTGTAAAAGAAACTTTTCTCATTTGCAACATGTATTTCGAAACATGCTTTGAGTTATTTTTAGTTAGCAGAGGAAACATGTTTTCAGTTATTTTTAGTTACCAGAGGAGTGTTGGTTTCAACGAAAATTGAACTTAATTTGTATTCCCAATTTTCTGAACAAATTTTTGGCAGTTTGCTTTTATCAGCTTTGGCTGTATCTTCCATAAGTTCTTCAACCATGTCTTTTACAGGGAGTTCCTTTTCACCATAACGCCTGAGTAGTTTGTTGAAATTCTGACGTAGACTTCGAGCCTGTAATTTAAGCGGTTAGTTGTCAAAATACTCTTGCAGTAGGTTGTATGGAAATGTCTGTCAAAATATATAGAAATAACCTTGGGCCAAGGAAAATCCAACTTGGCATTTGAGAGTACATGAATTCCCGATGAAACCTCTTGAATTGAGATGGCTTCTCCTTTGGGTCTGTTAGAGACATAAATCATGGTTTTCGATGAAAGATCAGTTAATATTAGGTTAAAACCATTATATTGATCTGCTTCTTTTAGCACTTCCTCGGCGAACTCCCTTGGGCTCTTTGTACTCTGAAATCAATAATCATTTGGTGACACTGATGAGATCTTGCAAAATCTCTGAAACGAACTACTGTAGCTATTTCAATCAGAAACTTAAGATGATTGAAAGAAAGAAAATAGTGAAATGGTAACAACCAAGTACTCAAAATGAATATGTAGCCGGTGGTGATACTTTAGTTTTGAATCATATTTACCTTCAAGAAACGAACCGGCAAGTCTCCTCTGCTTTTTGCGTCAGGTAGAGTTAGAGACTCCAAAACGTTAGTGATAAATGCTACTTTGCCTCCTCTTGTACAGGCCAACCATGTTCCTCCTGCAACTTCGTCCCTTCCGCCCAATATATCTCCATCACCCCACCATGAAACTGGCGCAGTTGGTCTATCCTCATATTTTAAGTAACAAACATGAGGCCCAGCAAATACTGTTATGCATAACCTATAATTATAATTGGAGAGGGCAAAGATTTAATACTACCTGTCATGATACTCATCTCTGTTGAGCAAGAGAAAAAACGGGTAAAGTGGGTGAGCTTGCCAAATAAACACTGCTATACACATAATTTCTTACAATCTGAATACTAATAACATATAATTCTGTGTAGCAGAACAGAACTCTGAATAAAAAAAATTCTTGAGGGAAAGAAGAAGCAAAAACAATTGGCTTTTATAAGCGAAAATGTATGAATGAAGAGCACAAAAATAACTGCTAGCATTTATTTAGTGTCTTTAGGTTATGCAAAGATGATACTGGTCAGTAGTGTATGTCTTGAAGGTTTCTAAATTAAGTGAATTGCTGGTGGAGCTCTCTTTCAAACTTTTACAAACATGAATGAATGTTCTCTTGTGTTTAGTTGGTTTATTGGTTTTACCCTTTTCTAAGTACTTAGTGACATTTCAAGTATGTTAGTCCTAACTTCTACAACAGTTGTCTCTCATTACTATTCAAAAAATCAATCTTTTCTAATTGGGATTCCTACGCTATGAATTAGATGGATATCTACTTATCATGTGGTGTAGGATTTCTATGGGATTCTCCCTTTCACACAAGTAACTAGCATCCCTTGTGACGCTAGATAGTTTGCATGTGACTGCAGACGAAAGTGTGATGCACATTTTATTAAAAACACACCCATGAAAACAATTTAAATCGCTTAGATGAATCATCAAAGGTGTACGTATAGATGAGAAGGTGAAAACTAGTATCAGTACTCAGTAGGTATAATGGAACATGATAGAATTGTTTTATTAAGAATGCGCGTAGAAGCAGTTCAAGTGTCCAACTAACTTAAATACTCTATTCAAAGTTAAGTTAAAAAGATGGAGATAATATTAACATTTCCTTAGGGACAGTCAATTTTCTTTTCCAATGATGGTGACCGTGGGTGACAAATAGCACCAGCCATGTGCGAGTCCACTGGAGAAGGATAAAAAGAAAAGAGACGACTCATGTAACCCCCATTATCGTGTTATAACATTCTTGTAACCAGCTGTAAGGACCGGCAGGCCCGCTTAGGAGGATGTGATTTAATTAAGCTAGTACTAATTGATGTGATTGCTGTGTTGAGTACTCTAAACACTTATCTATGGTATTAATAAGGACTGCGTAAAGCATCCGAAATGGTAAGCTTGAACCATCTTTTTGCCTTTTTAATCACGGTACATACGAAGACGTAGAAACGACCTGATGTTTCACGGCTTTCCATTGGATACATGATTCTTCAAGTGAAACTTCAGTAGTGTATAAATGTTGAAGGCTTCAGTGTTACGCGCATTTATACTGACGGTATCATTGCCAATTGGGATCACTTGCTCGTTACATAAATACTTTTTTTTGAAGCATCTTCTTTCCTATGTTGCTTATTGCTTCAGCGTTGTGTTCCTTTGGTAAGAGCATGTTTGGAATCTTTGGATATCAGAAATAAAAATACTTATTTTTCTCCGGAAGCAGGA
Source organism: Papaver californicum (assembly GCA_023531435.1). Taxonomy (NCBI): domain Eukaryota; kingdom Viridiplantae; phylum Streptophyta; class Magnoliopsida; order Ranunculales; family Papaveraceae; genus Papaver; species Papaver californicum. The sequence goes on from JAJJMC010025027.1 coordinate 1,108,759, forward strand.
ATTAATTTTAAAAGATAGAACTTGATAGTGTGTTAAATGTTTAATTTTACTTTATTATTTTATAGAGTGTTTGTATACCACTTAAGAAGTTATTTTTTGACTTCTGGAAATAAAAAAGTCAAAAGTTAGTTTCGTAAGCAATTTTAGAATGACTTTTCTAGTACGTTTGGATACACATCTAGAAGTCGAAAAGCAAAAAGTTAGTTTGGGTATAAAATTTTAGAACGACTTCTAGAAGTAAAAAAGTCAGTTTTTTGTGAAACAAAATAACTTTGCTTCTGACTTCTGCTTCTGGTATCCAAACGCACAACTTTTTGTGAAATAAAAACATTTTACTTCTGACTTCTACTTTTGGAGAAACAGAAATACTTCTGCTTCTGGTATCCAAACACTCTATTACTGTCAGCATAATGCAAGGATAGCTTTTATGTTTTTTGTCCTTCAAGCAATCTCCTTTGTATAAGGATGTCTTTCATGTTTTTTGTCTCCTCTATAAAAGGGAGCTAGTCTTTTATCTCAGTAAGTGAACTAAATCCATAATATCCGAAGTGTATTAAATCAGTGATGCTATCAGAGCTATGTCATACTTGAATGGTTAAATGTCCATCATATATGATCCATGTATTAGAGGTTTAAAAGTGTCATACCCTATGAAGGGGATTGTTGGGATTAATGGTCCCACATTGCTTATAAAGGCTATTCTGTTATTGTCAATTGGTTTTTGAATTGGAAGTCCATACATCTTACATGGTATCACATTTTCTAGGGATGCGATCTTTTAGGGTTTCCAACCACTAAGGTTATTTTTTCATCATTTTTGCTTCCACCGTCATCCTAAATTTTATCAGATTTTACCCATACTTTACCAAATCTTCTATCTCATTCTTCTAAACTTGAGCAACGTTATGTTCTACCTTACCATGATCGAAAGGAGGTGGAAGAATGGTTTACGTCCAGGAAAGAGAGGATTGTTTACCAACACATAGAGGAGGTGGAAGAATGCTTTCCGACCAGGACAAAAAAAGCATGTGGAAGAATGCTAATATGAAGTTGGAGTTTATATTTGTTATAGCCCTTTTTATTTTATTTTTTTTGCACATCAACACGGATATTAGCTTGAATTGTACTAGTTTATTAATTTTTTACCAATTTTTTTTAATATTTTTGTTTTTAACGAAGTTAGATTTAAACTATGGATCCAATATTCCATAAGCAAGAAACAAAGCAAGGTGATAACCTAGTTTTTCCGGAAATAAAAATATTTTATAGTAAAAAAAACTAAATTTTTTTACTTAGCAAAGAAAATAATATTTTCGTTTTTCAAAGTTTATTTTTTGATCGATCAAAAGGAAATTTATTAAAGAGAGAAGGTACTTAAGAGGGGTACCTCAAACCAAGGAATACAACCGGAAGCCGGACATAGCAGAAAACCGAAAAGAAGTTGCAACCCTAAGCGACTAGCTACAAAATTATGGAGGAAGAAATAAACAATCCCATAAGGCTATTACCATATTTGCCGTTAGACCTAGCATTCTTGTATTTGATTCGTCCCAAAAAAACGTTTGAAGTTTAACGTTTCTAATAAGACTTCGCAAATGTTTCTTTTTGTTTGGGAAAACCCTGGCGTTCCGTTCCTTCCATATACACCACCAAATTGAGACCGGGACGTTTCTCCAAATTCTATTGAGTCTTTCGTCTCCCCAATTAGAGTTCCAAGACTTAACATTTAGAGTGACATTAGAAGTATAATTCCAATGTCCCCTAAAACCTTCTACAAAGTAATCCCAAATTCGTCGTATCCTCCAACAATCATAGAATAAGTGTGCGCTAGTCTCATCATTTTCATCACAAAAGCAACAAATACTAGAAACTTCCATTCCCCTTCTTAGGAGCTTATCCTTTGTCATTATCCTATCCTGAGAGAGTAACCAAAGCAATAAGTTGATTTTGCAAGGGTAGTCCCGGCTCAAAACAATCTCGGAAGAGAAATTTGGGTCATCTTGCTCTTCTTCACTCCTATTACCATACTTGACCGTAAAATGGCCACGCACATTTCCAACCCAAATTCGGCTATCCACAACACCTTCTTGAATGTAGAAAGATGTGAGAAGATTGGAAATGGTAGAAACTTCACGAGAAATGGAAGGAGAGTACCTTCTTACGAGACATAAAATTCCATCGTATACTATCGCCTACCACTTCATACATACGAGCCACCACAAACTCCTTGGTCCTTGAGGCTTCATAAGCCAAAGAAAACATATCGCATAACCTTCCTTCGCCAAGCCAAGAGTCTTCCCAAAATCTAGTTTCCTTTCCCTCGCCAATTTTGAATCTAACACTTTTTTTGAAATCGTCAAACTCTTTGTATATATTAAACCAAAGACTACCTCCTTTGGATCCCTTGGTTTAGAGAGTTTCCCAACCGGTTGAAGTTTCACCGAACTTTTCCTCCATAACGAGTCTTTCTTTACTCCAAAGCGCCACCACCATTTTTTTTAGCAAAACCGAGTTCATTTGCTTGGTACTTCTTATACCAAGACCACATTTTTTCTTCGGTTTGGCAACCAAATTCCAACCAACATTGTGAATTCTTTTATTATTTTCATCATCATCCAACAAAAAATTCCTCACAACTTTATCTAGCTTCTTAGTAATGGAGCAAGGGGCAAGAAAGAGAGAGAGGTAGTAAATAGGTAAACTCGATAGGACTCTTAATGAGAGTTAACTTACCTCCTCTTGCTATTGTTTTTCCGTTCCAAGAAGTAATTCTTTTCGCACAAGCTTCAAGTATTTTTTCCCACTTTTGGGAGCCTCCTACCTTATCCCCCAAAGGAAAACCAAGGTAGATACTAGGGAAGTTTGCATATTTGCACTCCCAACATAGTTGTATAATTTCCGGCTCCCTCTTCGACCGCAATTCCGTACAAACTACTCTTGGAGAAATTAATCTTCAAGCCCGAAGTTAGTTCAAAGCAAAGAGAAGGTAACGAAGGGCATCGACTTGTTCATCCTTGGCATCTAGGAAGATAATAGTATCATCGGCAAATTGCAAATGATTTATTTTTGTTCCCCCCTCCTTTACCGAGAACCCCGATATTTGATCAAGTTCTTGTGCTTTGCTCAACATGCAACTTAAAACTTCGCCGAAAATTGTAAAGAGAAAGGGAAATAGTGGATCTCCTTGTCGAAGCCCCTTTTCGCTACCAAAATAACCGTGGGGCGAACCATTAACAAGAACCGAGAACTTTGAGAAAGTTAAGCAATTTCTAATCCAAGCTCTCCAAACACCTCCAAATCCCATTTTGAAAAGGACTTCATTTAAAAAATTCCAATTTACATTATCAAAAGCCTTCTGAAAATCAAGCTTGCAAACCAACCCCGAAATATTTTTTCTAAGTCTAGAGTCAACGCATTCATTTGCTATTAAAACTCCATCAAGAATTTGTCTTCCCTTAATAAAACTTGATTGGGAAGGAGATATTAGAAAGGGAAGGAATACCTTTAGACGCTCCGCTAAAACTTTTGAAATAATTTTTTACACACTCCCAATGTGGCTAATTGGTCGGAATTCTTTTACTTCTTCTACACCCGGCTTCTTAGGAATAAGGGCAATAAAATTATTTTTCAAAGACGAATGAAGAACATTGTGGCTATGAAATTCCTTAAAAATCTTCATCAAATCTTCTTTAAGGAAGTCCCAACAAACAATAAAAAACTTCATGGGATAACCATCCGGTCCCGGTGCGTGATCAATTCCCAACCCTTTAATGGCATTTTTCACTTCCTCTTCACTAAATGTTCTCTCCAACCAAATACAAGCATTCTCATCAATACGCTTTAGGCACATATTTTTGATCCTCGGGCGATTATTTGAGATTTCCTTGAAAGCGGATTCAAAATGATTTGTGATTCCCATTTTGATTGCTTCTTTATTTCCGGTCCAATGCCCATTGATTATAAGGTTGTTGCTGTTGTTACGAGCTCTATGACCCTTTACCACACGATGAAAGTGTTTGGTGTTTCGATCTCCGTCTCTAAGGTATCTAATTCTAGATTTTTGTCTCAACATAAAACTTAGTCGACGATTAGCCAAATCAAAATTCACTTTTGCCGTCACAAGCATGTATTATTCTTCTACGGAGAGGCCCCTACCATCATCGAGATCATCTAAATCTTTTAACTTGGTGAGAGCCGTGTCTAAATCCCTATCGATACACCCAAACACTTCTTTATTCCACACTTTCAACTTCTCCTTAAGAGCGTTTAGCTTCTTAAAAAATCATTCGCCGGCCGAACCTACAAAAGAAAAGGATTCCCACCAAATTTTCATTAGGGGAATAAGGTTAGTGCCCTCAAGCCATGAGAATTGGAACCGAAAGGGGCAAGCACCCCAATCCGAGACCAACGTGCATAACTCGATAGGATAGTGGTTCGTTTTTGAAAGTTATTATTAAATTTGTTCCTTTTTTTTCTCTTAAGTTATTATGAAATTTAATTTCCTAATTAACATTTGACATTAAGCGGAAAAACTTATGTGCTACCCAAACACCCTTCTAGGGCATATACTATGAGCCATACGTAATTACACTTACCAAAAAAAAAAAAGCAGTACTTAGAGCAAGGATTATGGGACTTGAGAGTCTCTTTCAAAATAAAAGATCTCATCAAATTTGGTCATATTATGGGTAGAGAGAAACCCTCTTTCACCTAAAACTCAACCAGAGTCTCTTTCAGGTGGTAGAGTGAGTGAAAATTTTTACTATATGATTTACTTTTTGCCGTTTGAAATAAATAGAGAAAAAATGGCAAACCGTCTTTTATATACAAATGAATTAAAAAAAAAGGGCAAACATGTTGCCGTCTTTTTTTTTTTACTTAAACGGCTTTTAATTTGCCTATATAAAAAAATGACTAAACATATGAACCAAAGACGTCAACGCTGACGACAAAATATGTTTTAGATCGAATCGAATATCGTGTTTCCATTTGGGATCTCCATCTCCTTCTCTATCAATAGGTGTTTTTTGTTTTTCATGATTACGTTTCTTTTGTTTTTCTTTTGGATCTTTTGATACTGATGAAACAGTTACATAGATACATAATTTCTGAAAGAAATTAAAAGCGTTCAGACCATCACATGACATCACTTTGACCTCCATGTAGCTTAGTGGCTCCATGAGAAAACTCTGATCTCTTTTCTCTGCATATAGATTTTTGTGGGATGTTTCAATGATAGATCAAGGTGCGCGTTATAAAACAACCACACAAGAAACTGAGAGATAAGACGGTCAATTGTATGTTGTCTGCTATTTTTTTTAATATATATTTTGGACGACAAAAAGTGCCTATAGAATTTATTTTATTTGAACAACTAATTGTATGTCATATAGACTTCTACACTCTATTCTACGGTGATTTTTTCACTCCTTCATATAGACTCTCGGTCAATTTGATAGGGATAAACTCTTAAAAGAGTTTATCCCATAATCCTTGCTCTTACAAATGTGAAACTAGACTCAACACTTAGAGCAAAGGCTATAGGATAGAGTGTTTAAACACTTTATCCCTTTCAAAATGAATGAATGACTAGGCGGAAAGAGTGTTTTTTTCCACTATGGGTTAGTGAAGTAGAGTGATCATACGGGTGAAGTTTCCCGTCTAATATAAAAAAATTACACTTGGACAGGGAAAGATCTCCCGCTTGAGAGTTTTTTTAGTATTTTAATAATAAAAACCTAGTTGGAACTCGTGTTTAAATAGTTTAATACGAAATTAAATATCCAGACGGGGAAAGATCTCCCGTTCAGCACTAGACGGCTGAAGTTTATCCGTTTAGTGAAGACTAGCTACCACTCCTTTAATTGCAGAAGTGTTTGAAGGATTTTGGGTGAAAGAACCTCTCCTTTCTACCCATACTAGCGTCTAATTAGCTATGTTTGGATGGAAATCATTCACTTTGAATGAGAACACTCTACTCATAGTCCTCGCTCTTATAAACAAATGATCGTTGCTCATATAGATGTAGTTCCCGTGTGCCCACCTGTACAACTAGCTTAAAATCAAAATTAACCAACTTTTTCACATTGGATGAAATTTTGGATCAATAATCCAGAAAGTTAATCCAACTTGCGTAACATACATCCGACTTGTTTGATATTTTGAATATAAATCTTTTTTTTTGATCGATCAAAAGAAAATTCATTATAGAGAGAAGGTACTTAAGAGGGGTACCTCAACCAAATGAAAACAACCGTAGCCGGAAAAACATAAAACCGAAAAGAAAAAGCAATCCTAAGCAACAAGCTACACGATTAAGGGGTACGAAATAGGGAATCCCATAATGCTATTACCATATTTTCCGTTAGGCGTAGCATTCTTGTATTAGCTTCTGCCGAAAAAAGCGCTTGAAGGTTAACGTTTCTAATGAGACTTGCCAAATGTTTCTTTTTATTTTGGAAGACCCTTGCGTTTCGTTCCTTCCATATGCACCACCAAATTGAGACCGGGACGTTTCTCCAAATTCTATTGAGTCTTTCGTCTTCCCAATTATAGTTCCAAGACTTAACATGTAGAGTGATATTGGAAGTATAATTCCAAAGTCCCCTACCACCTTCTATAAAGTACTCCCATATTCGTCGAATCCTCCAACAATCATAGAATAAGTGAGCGCTAGTCTCGTCATTTTCACCGCAAAAGCAACAAATACTAGAAACTTCCATTCCCATTCCTAGGAGCTTATCCTTTGTCATTATCCTATCCTGAGAGAGGAGCCAAAGAAAGAAGTTGATTTTGAAAGGGTAGTCCCGGCTCCAAACAATCTCGGAGGAGTAATTTTGGTTCGTCTTGCTCTTCTTCTTCCCTATTACCGTCCTTGACCGTATAATTGCCATGCACATTTCCACACCAAATTCGGATATCCTCAATGCCTTTTTGAATGTGGAAAGATGTGAGAAGATTGGAAATGGTTGAAACTTCACTAGAGATGGGAGTAGAGTACCTTATTCGAGACATAAACTTCCAACGTATATCATCGCCTACCACTTCATACATACTAGCCACCACATACTCCTTGGTCCTTGAGGCTTCATAAGCCAAAGAAAATAAATCGCATAACCTTCCTTCGCCAAGCCAGTGATCTTCCAAAAATCTAGTTTCCTTTCCCTCACCAACTTTGAATCTAATCCTTTTTTTTGAAGTCATCAAGCTCTTTGTATATATTAAACCAAAGACTACATCCTTTGGAGCCCTTGGGTTGGAGAGTTTCCCAACCGGTGGAAGTTTCACCGAATTTTTCCACTATGATCTTCCTCCATAACGCGTCTTTCTCTACTCAAAATCGCCACCACCATTTTTTAAGCAAAACCGAGTTTATTTGCTTAGTTCTTCTTATACCAAGACCCCCTTTTTTCTTTGGTTTTGCCACCAAGTTCCACCCCACATTGTGAATTCTTTTATTATTTTCATCATTATCCCACAAAAAATTCCTCACAACTTTATCTAACTTCTTAGTAATGGAGCAAGGGGCAAGAAAGAGAGAGAGGTAGTAAATAGGTAAACTTGTTAGGACATTCTTAATGAGAGTTAACTTACCTCCTCTTGCTATCGTTTTTCCGTTCCAAGAAGTAATTATTTTCGCACAAGCTTCAAAAAAAAATTCCCACTTTTGGGAACTTCCTACCTTATCCCCCAAAGGAAGACCAAGGTAGATAATAGGGAAATTTGCATATTTGCACCCCAACATGTTTGCATAATTTTCGGCTCCCTCTTCGACCGCAATTCCATATAAACTACTATAGGAGAAATTAATCTTCAAGCCCGAAGTACGTTCAAAGCAAAGGAGAAGGTAACGAAGGGCGTCGACTTGATCATCCTTGGAATCTAGAAATATAATAGTATCATCGGAAAATTGCAAATGATTTATTTTTGTTCCCCCCTCCTTAACCGAGAACCCCAAAATTTGATCAATTTCTTGTGCTTTGCTCAACATGCAACTTAAAACTTCACCAACAATTGTGAAAAGAAATGGAGATAGTGGGACTCCTTGTCGCAACCCCTTTTCGCTACCAAAATAACCGTAGGGCGAACCATTAACAAGAACCGAGAACCTTGAGAAAGTTAAGCAATTTCTAATCCACGCTCTCCAAACACCTCCAAACCCCATTTTGAAGAAGACTTCATTTAAGAAGTTCCAATTTACATTATCAAACGCCTTCTCAAAATCAAGCTTGCAAACCAACCCCGGAGCATTTTGTCTAAGTCTAGAATCAACGCATTCATTTGCTATTAACACTCCATCAAGAATTCGTCTTCCCTTAATAAAACTAGATTGAGAAGGAGATATTAGAGAAGGAAGGAATACCTTTAGACGCTCCTCCAAGACCTTTGAAACAATTTTGTACACACTCCCAATGAGACTAAATTGTCGGAAATCTTTTACTTCTTCTACACCCGGCTTCTTAGGAATGAGAGCAATAAAATTATTTTTCAAAGAAGAATGGAGAGCATTGTGACTATGAAATTCCTTAAAAATCTTCATCAATTTTTTTTTGAGGAAGTCCCAACGAACAATGAAGAACTTCATGGGGTAACCATCCGGTCCCGGTGCGCGGTCAATTCCCAACCCTTTAAGGGCATTCTTCACTTCCTCTTCACTAAAAACTCTCTCCAACCAAATACAAGCACTTTCATCTATACGCTTTAGGCTCATATTTTTGATCCTCGGCCGATTGTTTGAGATTTCCTTGAAAGCGGATTCAAAATGAATTGCGATTCCCATTTTAATTGCTTCTTTATTTCCGGTCCAAAGCCCATTGATTTTGAGGTTGTTGATGTTGTTACGAGCTCTATGACCTTTTACCACACGATGAAAGAGTTTGGTGTTTCGATCCCCGTCTCTAAGGTATCTAATTCTAGATTTTTGTCTCAACATAATGCTTTGCCGACGATGAGCCAAATCAAAATTCACTTTTACCGTCATAAGCATGTCTTCTTCTTCTACGGAAAGATCCCTATTATCATCCAGATCATTTAATTCTTTTAATTTGTAAAGAGCCGTGTCTAGTGCCCTATCAATACACATATTTAGAATATAAATCGAGGAAGTAATACATTAGCTTTTTCCACTCACAAGGAAGGGGCTATTTAACCATAGAAAATCACGTGCTATATCGCTTATATTAGGGTACACTTTGTATTTATAATGCTATGATGGTGGTGGTGGTAGCCTTTAATTCCCGCCGGCAGCTTAGTTGGTGAGTGGCTAGGCCGTTGGGGTCAGTTCTTTAACAATGGTGTAAGAAATTTATTGAATATTATTTTGCTCTTTGTTTTCTCACCTCATTTCACCTATTCGGCTACTTTTACTTTAATTTATTATTTTCTAAGGATTAATTAGATTTTGGTATGTGGATAATTTTTGACCAACTTAAAATTTGATACCTAGAAAAGACGTTGACTTTCATTAACTCAGTTAGGTTAAATTTTAATTAATTTATAATCAAATATATTTATCCATTTACTATTTCACCCTTTATTTTGTTAAACATTTACATCAGATCTAGCCACCCCTACCACAATCACCATCAACATCATAACGCCACCACTACCACCACCACCACCATCAACATCATAGCGCCACCCATGAATTTCTTAACCTAAAAATGAAGCTGATGCTCAAATCAAACCCCATTTACAAATAAGGATTTCATTCAATTACAAGATACCTAATTACAAATCGTTCAATTACAAATATAAATTGCAATTTCTACTCAAATTCAAATAAGACACACATAATTGTTGGTTGTAATTCCAATCAATTTTTCGTCCCTGCAATCTATTCATCACACAAACATTACAAACCCATTCAGATTCATCTCAGGTTCATAAAACCTATTACCCATCTCGCCTGACCTCATTAATAGCTACCACCTTCTTTGTTTATTCAATCCCATCGACTGACAACAAACAACACCATCTTCTTCACTGCTATACTGCAAAATCAGAATACCAAATCCAAGAACTCTTATCAATTTTATCTTCAAAAGATAGATCTTCATTTCTGGGTTCCTTTTCACAATCAAGAAACCTTAATTATAATACTGTAATCCCAAATAAAAGATCTTGGAATAATCGTTTTGATTTACATAAACCAAAAAACAAAAACCCCAATTAAAACAAACCCATAAATTCAATCATTCAACAAAAACCATTCATCTTCAATTCAACCGTAAACCCATTTCAATTCGCTTAGCAGTAGCCCATCCTGTTTAGTAATTGGTGAATTCAATCACCAATTCTCCTTCCCTGCATAACATTCATCATTCCCATTTCTTTCAATCATTCAAAAACCCATAATTTTCACTCAACAACATCAACCACAGCTGCATTCAATTTCTTCACAGTCTCTCGATTTACTACCATTTTATCTCCATCTTCTATCTGTTTCTCTTGATTTCATGGCAGAAACATCAACGATGGTGGTTTCTCCACTGATTTACTGGCTTGAAATCTGTCATCCTAATCAAAATTAGGTCATAACCAAGTCATCAGCCACTGCACCACAAAATTTCGATTCACGGCAAGACTTTAATCACCAACAAAAACTAATCAAAACCAAGAAATAAGGATCTAATCAAACCATTACAGATCGAGTCAATCATGATTCTTCGCATCAGCTTCTTCATTCTCTGATTTCAAATTTGGTTCAACGTCTTCACTGTACCGGAGGCGGAAGAAGAAAAGAGAAGGAAAAGAGAATTAGGGTTAAATGATTAATGGATATTTGATCCCTACCGTTAGCTAAATGGTTTCATCAAAACCGTTAGATCCTAAGCCCATTTTAAGGGTATACTTGTAAATTCAATATTATTTATAACATAAAAGTAATTAAAGTCTAGTCACTAACGGTCAAAAATAGTCAACGTGAACTTCAGGTACCAAACCTTAAGTTGGTCAAACGTTAGACCAAACCCTAATGTCGGACAAAATCCAAGTACCAAAATCCAACTAATCCATTTTTCAAAGTTGCCTAAATATTTCAGGGTCGCGCTATCCCGCGCGACAGTGCATGCGGCTTCCTAAGCTAGCGGATGTTAAATTGTTAGATTAGATTTCTCACAGCTAAAATTATAACTAGGCTTGGTGGCTGGTTTTCGAATTTAAAACCGTAACCGAGTCGATTAAGCTTCGGTTTGATCTTAAACCGATCTAAATCGGCTCAGCCGGTTTCAAGTTTTTTTTCCTTCCGATTTTACCAATTCAATTCCTTAAACAAAAGATAAAAATAAAAATTCTTCATTTCATTGCATCTCTTCTCAATTTTACAGATACGTTACAGATACGTTACATATATGTACATATATAATTTTTTTTGAAACAAAGCAGATTACAGGGAATCATGTATTCATCAAATAACATCAATGGATTGAAAAAATAATCAGAGGTTCATAAACATACAGATTAGGGCTTCGAATTGGACCTTTAAAAATTCATAATCACATAATACAAGTCAAATCTAAGTATCTAACCATAAAATTAGAAATTTAAAATAAAAACCTAATTTTTTTTTAAGAACCCTAAATTCTAATATAGTCATCAATTTTCAATATTTCACCAATTGAAAAGTGGTGGTACTGGTGATGCTGGTGTAGTAGGTGGTGGTGGTGGTTGTGATGATAGACTGATAGTGTAGCAGGTGATGGTGGTGTTGCGGATTTTGTTAGTGTAGGTTGATAAGGAAAAAGGAGGAGAACAAGTAATCAAAACATAAGAAAAAGAAGAAGAATAAGAAGAAAGTGGTGGTCCTAAATCCTGATGAAGATGATGGCCGTGATGATGAGTGGTGGTGATGACAGTGAGGGAGAAGAGGAGCTGCTGCGAAGAAAAGATTAAGAAAGAAAATAAACAAAAATGAAGTTAGTTTTAGGGTTATGAGATATATTAATATAGACGTATGGCCAGGATCTAATGACATATAAAATCAATGACTCGTATACATTGGCTTATACGGCTCGATTCGATCGGTTTTAAGGTTAAAACTGTTGACCGATCCTAGGATCCTACGGTTGTGATATCTCAAAATATAACCGACCATTGGATAAACGACTCGGCTCGATTCGGTTCAAAATTAGCCGATTTCGGTCCGGTTCTTCGGTTTAACACAGTTTTTGTACTACCCTAATTATAATATCCTTTACTATTTTTTTTTGGATAAAGTAGCGGGTACAATTGCAGTTAAAATGAACAATGATGATCGACATTATGGATAGTGATGATAAAATTTCCGACCACTTTTATACTAGAGAAAGATGAAAGAAGTTTTATTTCTGCATTCTCTTTCTTTCTATAACATATTGTTTGTAACAAAGAAAAAAGAGGAGAAAAATATCTTTGTTTGTATATAAAATAGTCGTGATAATTTGTTAAAATCGATCATACACATAGTTTTAAGTATTTGACTCTGATCGACAATTTTTATGTTTTCGTATCCATGAAAGAAATAAGATTTACAGAGATTGGTTTTTGAGTAGTCGAACCGATAAGAAAAACAAAAAACAAATAACCAGAACTGAAGACTGGGATTTATATATAAATGAAATATTTCATTTTATATTTGTAAACTACTGGAATAGAGTCATTTTTCTCATTTTTCTGTAGTATAAGCTTTTGCATGAACTATATGTATGCATTAATAATTTATGCGAAGAACAATGGGTTGAGATCAAAATTAAGGATTTTTGTTTCTATGTATAAAATCTTTTAGGGCATATCTTGTTTTTAATTTGAATAAATTTTATGATAGATAACGGTGATAATTATTAGATATATTGATGGGATTGTGCAGTTTTTGTGATGACCATGGTTAGTATAGTAAAAAAATATAATGAAGAAGTTTCATCGTGGTAGAAAGAAAACGGGGAAGAAAATTCGAAAGAGAAAGCAAAGCGTAAAATAAAAATATTATGGTCTTGTTTGGTAAAAATTATGATTATCATTTATTGAAAAATGATTATATTATTAATTATTTTTTTAATAAATTTTAACAAACATATTTTTGGGATAATTGATTATCTTAGAAAAATGCTCTCGAATAAGAGAGAAAAGAATGATGATCTAAGATTTTTTTTTTAGTCCATTATTGTTTTTTTGTCTCTCTCTTGATAGTTTAAAGAAAATAAGGAAAAAAATTTAATTCATTTTTATTAAAAAAAATAATTGATTATGATAATTTTTATAAACAACTTTTTTCTACTTATGGAAATAATGAACTTTTCAATTATGATTAAAATAATCAATTATTATAAATTTTAACAAACACTTATATAATGGGCTGAATAATTGATTATGGACTCATAATCCATTATAATAATAGTTACCAAACAGCCCCTATTCATATATCTATGAAGATATAATTTAGCATAATTTATGATCTAATGGCTGAAAACGTGCCCACACTATCACGCGGGTAGCACTGGCCAATGTTTTGATTCATACACATATATTGTTCACCATCCAACCCATAACTAATTAAACGGGCTAGGGTTTTGAATTTCAAAAAAATAATTACTTTAACATCTATTTAATAGTCACCAAAAATTAAAAATGGAGAACACAATTATCTTCTCATTATCTTTATCAAATAAATTCCACAAAAATATACTTAATCATCGAGCGATATTATGTAGATCTAAACATATAAAGACATAGATAAATAAAATTTCTACGTTAAACGGTGATGAAACCTTCTTATTGGAAGCTATATTTGACAGGGGGGCTTAGCGATATTGACAGGGATGCTCTGTCATAGCATCTTTGACGGGCTGATGCTACCAAACCCGTGTAGCTAAAAGTATGAAACTAACCATTTTACCGCTAGTATTTTTGACGGGCAAGTAAATACCTGAAAATTGTCATGCTCATTGTATCATTTTATTAAAAGACAAATTCTGAAAAAAAAACCTAACTCTTTTTTTTCTTTTCTTTTCTTTTCTTCTCTCTCCACCATGATGAGATTTAAATTTAGGCCGCAAGAGTATGGTTGTCGATGAGATAGTATGTAAGTACGGTTCTTTCCACAGGAATTTCATAATTGCAATTTCTAGTTTTTAAATAATTAATGTGCTAATACAAGATAATGATTTTGAATGAGTTAAATAAATTTAAACAAATAAAAAGATAAAATAACTATACAAATTAATCAATCAGGATGATAAAAACCTAGGGTTTCGGATTCCATTACTTCTGATGTTTGTACGATTGACAATTTAATTTCTTAAATCTACTCTCAAATTACTCAAAACAACATTGAACCCAATCTCATATTTTGGAAAATACAACGTTTAAATTATTTATATGACTTTCATCATCTCGCTAAGATATAATTTCCTTCGCATATAAAAGATCAACAACCTAAAGACTACTCAGAACAATTATTATGAAGTATTTAAAGAAGAGAAACTATTAGTCATTCAAAGCACAAATAGAGAGTATAAATTATATCTAAGAAATTACTTATTAAAAATCCATATTAAAATAGCTTTCTCCTACACCCTAGAAAAGAAGATTAGCCACACATAGAGATAAGAATAAAATAAAATTGATAAACTATTCAAATTTATTAAACAAGAAAAGATTACAATTTTTCTTTAATGCCTTAACAACTAATCTCAAGCGCAGTAAAAGAGAACTGACTAGTTTCGTTGCAGAAAGATTAACTTTTTTTTTGATGAATTAACGACTGCTTTCATTCGCTTTAAAACCAGAACTATCTCAAGAACTATTCACCAAACCGTTGCCAAACCTATTGAATACAAGAGTTTTGCTCACGGTTTTTAACGACAGCAGCTATGACAACGGTTTCTTCATCTTCTTCCTTTTTCTTCACGAATTGAATTTTGTATATTTTTTGTTTTGTGTTTTCTGGCAGAGCCAGCCTTCCCCTTTGTTCCTGAGAGACTTATTATTCATACTTCAACATCTCAACCTTCTCCAATATCCAAAATATATTATCTTTAATGAAAAATTAATCTCGGGAAATATTTTCTCATCTCGAACCTATCCTCGGTGATTCTGCTTCCGCTTCTACACTCGATTTATTGAATAATGAGAAAGAAAATAAGATTTCTCTTTATTACAAAGAGATATCCTTTATATCAGATAGAGCCGTGAATATTGCATTCCTTTTTAACACGCAACCAACTCTTTTTAAGAGATTTATTTTGATCTTTCGATGTTTCCATAATTATATAAACTCTCTTATTGATAAGGTAAGACAATATCTTGTCTTAAAACCGTAGAAATTTCCCAAAATTACTTGGTTAGATTCACGCAGTTGAAAAGAGATGATTTCAAATTTGAGAAGGTGGTACCCTTATCCATGACATGAGTGCCTTTATCAAATCTTCTCGGATGCCTTTAACACTTTCCCGGGTGCCTTTATAACTTTTTAAGCCCAATTCTTCCACACAAATTTATTCTTCAAAATACCTAGAAACATAAAAAGTAGCAATATTAGTAAATCGAGAGATAACAATATAAATATGAGAACAATTAAGACACAAAAACGTGTCTATCAAATACCACCAAACTTATAGTTTGCTAGTCCTCGAGTAAAACTAATCTAGAAATAAAAATCATAACTCACTTTCGCAGGAATCGCGACTACAGTTAGCATGCGTAACAAGCCTTTAAACCCCTAAGTGGCCTTAGCAGATGAGTTTTGTCTCGTGAGAGTTTACAAGAGGTATACCCATAAAACCTTTACTCCAACTCCTAGCTACATGTGAATGATTGGGGATAGACATTAAACATGCTATTTAGTTGGCTACAATTTTTTTTGGCTATGAGAGGAATTGCCCTGTTTTGAATCCAATTGTTGTACACGAGTTTTTACTCAAGCGTACTAAAATTCATATATAAGAAAACAAAGCACTACTCAGAAAGTCGTACAATGGACCACAATACTTGGAATCTAACAAACCACAATCATATAAATAGATTAAGAAGATGGATATGGAGATAAAAGTGTGCGCATGTTGACTTAGGTGAACGGTATTTCCCAGAATATCTTTATGAACATCATGCCAAGATGAACCCTAATGGATTGAGATACACATCCACTGGTCTGAATCCTAATTCTAGTATCAACTTAGCTGGTGTATACAAGGGCTCCAGCGGTCGATGAGCAAAATGCTTGTGGTGTACCTCAACAGTTTGAGAATGCTAAAAAACAGAAGATTATGAAGAAAAAGATCAGTTTCTTAGACCCTTCGAGCATAATCAGATAAATACCCTGACTGTTTATTAGGTGTGTAATTTTGTATTTTCATTTTTCATGTATGTCCATTATACTAAGAAGCAAGTCGGATTGCACTTGATATTCAAAAGAAGAGGGATATTGAGCAAGAGAAGGGTAAGGAGATGGTCAATTATTCATGCTATGTGAAAGTTTGATTTTATAGCACATGAGTTTTTTGTTTTGACTTTCGTCTGTGTTTGCCACCCGCATGAGAAAAAAATATAGTACCTGAAGAAAGGAACGGTTTAGAGAGGTAGGAATTATCAAGTGCTTTTTAACAATCTATCTCGCTGGCAGGTTTCTGTTTTTGACTTGCTTATTATTACGTGTCCGTTGAATGAGAGTTTCGCTTATATTACTAATACAAAGCTACACTAACATGTATGTGCACATTTGAACCATGTTATGATGATATCCTCTGTTAACGAATATCTTACCTTAACTGGTTTACACAGATAAGTTTTGTGTTATGCTTACAGTCTTAACGTAATCTTTCCTTAAGTTAGTTTGACTTGATCAAATATTTCCTTAAATGTGCACATACATTCTAGTATAGCTTTGTCTTCAATTTATGGATGTATTATGCCTTTATTTAATGTACTTAATGGAACCACTAGTTTCGTAGGTCCTGATGCGAGCAGAGCATGAACAAAGGGAAACAGAAGATACTCGTATATTGGATGAGCAAGACGTGGCTGCTCAAAAGGATTACGTCCACAAGCTTCAGGTTTCCTCTCTTCTTTTTGTAATTCTGGTATGTTCAGAGACTATAATTGAAATTGATGAAAACTGCTATCTTTATATCTATACATATGGAATCTTCATCAGTACAAGTAAACCCGGAGAAGGAACGTGATATACCAAGTAGAAAATTCAGCTTGCTCTCCACATAATTCAGATACGAAAAGAATGAGGTATGTATTTATGCATGTTTTATAAAAAGGTTAACTGGGAGTTTCCTTTTCTTTCAAGATGAAGAACGTTGCTGGAAAAGAAAAAAACCTCCACCTTCAACTAAAAAACCCGTGCAGACAGGAAATTCTGAAGATACTTAAGATTTTAAGAAAAGAAAGCATGGAAAAAGGCACATAACGATTCCCTTACAGATTAGTATTTGAAAGCTTTGATCTCTCTCTCCATTATGAACAAAATCACTGCGACCATGGTGGTGTCCAATTCTTAATTTAACGACGTGTTGCTCCACTTATTTCCCGGTTCTTGTTGCAAGGTTCAAATGTCAACTTTGTCTGGAAGTGGTGACTCTTCCCCTGACAACTCCATGTGCTCACAACTTTGTTAGAGAAAGGTATTCTCATGGGAGGACACTTAAAACACAAAAGTCAATAATAAAGTGTTCGTCGTGCCCGACAAACTTATATGAGTTCCTCCAAACTCTCAGGTATGATTTTTTTTCACACTGTCACAACTCAGATCTGTCTGCAATCATTTATATTACAAGATTATTGTTGGGAAATAAAAGAAGGGCGACACGTGTAAAACGATTAACGAAGGAGACAGTGAAATTAAGAAGAATGAGAAGTACACAATCAAAGCCGTATCGAAGGATCGAAAAAGGACAGATGTGAAAGACTGAATAAATCTCTGCATGATCGACACATAAGATCGGGAAAGTAACATCACACTGATCGAAACAGATAGCATTAAATGCTTATTGAACGGGAAAGTAAGAATAATAATGAACGTGGAACGGGAAAGTAGGAGTAATGATGAACGTGGAACGGGAAAATAGGAGTAATGATGAACGTGGAGCGGGAAAGTAAGAATAATAATCAGCGTGGAACGGGAAAGTAGGAGTAATGATGAACGTGGATCGGGAAAGTAAGACGATAATTACTTTTATCATACGTTTGACACATATGATCGGGACAAAGCTGATTCTCAAGGAACGAAGAATACGTGTTAATCATGCAAGGTAACGGACCAAAAAGCAAAAGGCATGACCTGTCAATCGTATAATCATCCCGATCCAAAGATAATAAGGAAAACGAAAGAGGGTATCGGGACAAGAGGGACCCACTAGATAATCTATAAATAGTAGAGAGCATTCAACAGAGAGGGGGTCGGAAAATTGAAGTGAAGAAAGGCTAAGGAAGATTAATCAGAGTAAAAAGAAAAAGATCATTAGGTATGTATACATTGTGTAAGATTAGAATTGATAGATTCCACTATCATGATTCATTTTCTTGATTAAAAAGATTATGGATTTGTGACTGTAATTTGATCAGATTTATGATCTGTAAATGAATTGATTATTAAAAATTTTCTTAAATCATTGGTTTAAAAGAGGATTCTATGTACCAAATTGTAAGTTAAAATCTTTATGTTTACTATTTTTTCATCAAATCATTGGTTGTTAATGTCAATGGGAATTTTGGCATAAACAATTTGGCGCTAGAAACAGGGAATGGGTTAAAGGATTTATCCTACCTGTTCATGAAAAATGGATTTATCTGTTATATATGTATTTCAAAGATAAAGAAATTTAGTATAAAGAATTTGGTAGTTTTATGCAACATTCTGGCTTAATTTAACTTTCGCCAGCAAGTGATTTCTTCTGCATAATAACCTTTATGTGATATGAAAAATGGAAATTGTACCTCATTGAAAAGAAAAACTTTTAAGTTTGAATGAATCTGTTAAAATGTTTGATTTCCTATTTTATGTGTTTTTAAAAGATTCATGGTAAATAATAC
The DNA here is from genome assembly GCA_023531435.1 of Papaver californicum. Lineage (NCBI taxonomy): Eukaryota > Viridiplantae > Streptophyta > Magnoliopsida > Ranunculales > Papaveraceae > Papaver > Papaver californicum. The sequence continues at coordinate 1,127,770 of JAJJMC010025027.1, forward strand.
AAATTGTTTTATTAATAGTATAGACGTATTCTTAGAAGATCGGAAAACTAGTTTCTATCATTTTGTTTATTAAATAATCCGTTGAGAGATTATTTGGCTAACTTTTAAAAGATCATTAGAATTCAAGGGAAGAAAGCAAATAATCAAGAAACAAAGAATCAAGGAGAAAAATGTCTCAAGAAGCAGGCTCTGGAAACCAAGACAGTAACGACAGACAAAGTTACAGACAAAGGAAAGGAGAGAGTGATCCAGAACAACAACAGAGTGATGTAGGAAATCATTCACCTATCCATGAATTAACACCAAATACCATATCTCAAAATCAGCTGTCAGATCATGAGAATTCAAGAAATGATGTAAATTACCTTCAAAATCTGATGAAAGAAATGAATGAAATAAGAAGAGACAAAGGGCCAGTCATAATTAAATTGAATTATTAACCAGAGAAAATCAAGCGTTGAAAAATGCAATTCAACGTGATCAAAGACAGGCTGTAACGGGGTCACGAAGTCAAGAAACAATTTCTGGAAGACATGTACCTAGAAATGAGAGGGAAAATCAAGATCAAAGAATGGTATTAGTAGGATCATCATCACGAGCTAGGATGCAACGGGAAAATCAAGAAATTCAACTTGCACAATGGCAAAAATGTATGGAAGCGATGGAGCAAATGAAAGAAGAGATAAAAGGATTAAAAAATAAAGAAGGGGAAAAAATAGAAGAGGTGTTGAAAGAAGCCAAGCGTACACCACTGGCTCAGCGGTTGACATGTGTTCCATTGCCAAGAGAATACAGTATCCCTGTATTTGAATGTTATGATGGTACGAAGGACCCGACCTCACATTTAAAGTATTATAATCGAGTGGTGTCACGATGGGACGGACACGAGGCAATAATGTGCCGATGCTTCCCTTCAAGTTTAACAGGTTCATCATTGTTATGGTATGATAGATTGCCAGAGAGTTCCATTGAATGTTATTCACAATTAGTGAGGAAATTTCTCGAAGCTTACATGTACAACAAGCCCGTTGATTCGGGAGTAGACAGATTATATTCCCTCACATCGTGGCCAGAAGAAACGATCCGGTCTTATACAGCCCGATGGCATACAGTTTGCCAAGCAATTGGAGATGTCGACTCAAGTACGGCGATTAACCATTACAAGTGGGGAATCGCTGATCGGAGATGTCAGCTTTTTATTGAAATTCATCGTAACAATCCCAAGACCGAGGGACAGCTTGGGGAGATAATAGAAACATGTGCAAGACTGCAAGATGTGTAGGAACAAGGTCCAAGAAGTAACTCACGAAGTCAAAGAAACATGAAAAGGACAAATTCAATCGAAGTATCACCAGAACAAAAAAGAAATTCCCTCATAAATCTGAACCAAGGGAATCAAAGCGCCCACGGCAAGGGGACAATAAAATTTTTATGCAGCGATTTCAAGAAAGAGTGTTCACAAAACTCAATATCTCATATTCTGAATTATTCGAAATTATAAAAAATAAACCAGATTTTCAATGGCCACCATCAAAAGGAAATCAGCCAGAGTTCACACAATGTTCGAAATATTATTGTAAGTACCACTGTTATAAAGGGCACACAAAAGATAATTGCAGGAATTTTATTATGCTGGTACAAAGAATGATAGATGCAGGAGAGTTGAAAGAATATATCCAAAGGGCCGAACCAATAGCAAGATCGGACAAAGGCAAAACAGTGCATATTCGATATAACGAACACACCATTAATATGACATCATTCTCAGAAAAAAGAGATACAGATATGAACCCTGCAATTAATAAAAAGTTGTGTAAAAGGATTCGAGATCATGAAATTTTTAAGGTATCGGGAAGAATAACGGAAGCTTGGGAAGACTGGATGGCATCCCCTTTAACTTTCTCAGCACGGGAAGTAAATCAAGAAATTGAGATGCACAATGATCCTTTGGTCCTTACATTGCCAATGTCAGGATGGAACGTTAGAAAAAATCTTATGGATGGGGGCAGTTCCTTGAACGTATTGTTTCATGACACATTTTGCAAAATGGGACTCATAAAAGATCAATTAATCCCATCCCGATATGTTATTTATGGGTTTAATGGAATGGCCTCAAGACCAGAAGGAGATATTGATTTGCAAGTATCTGTTGGACCAATTAACATCTCAACAAGGTTCAGTGTATTAGATGCTCCATCTCCGTACAATGCAATAATCGGGAGATGTTGGGTACACCAGCTGAAAGGTGTAATTTCCACTTATCATCAATATTTGCGGTTTCCAACACCGCAAGGATAAATGGAGATCAAAGGAGATCAAGATGATGCGAAGTTTTTGTATAATGGCGGAGGTAAGAATGCATGAAGAGCGGGAACAACAACAGCGTGAAAGGAAGAAAAACCGTAAGATCGAAGCAAAGGAAGAGGAGATAAATCAATACTTGAAAAGAAACACTGAACAAAAATAAACAAATGAGTTAGGAGAAAGCAGTAAGAGTCAAGAAAATTCAACAAGTCAGCAGTTCGAAGGACCCTCATAGCAATTAAAGGGAACTCCAACTTCGATCGGGAATCCAAAACCAATTTTCACTTCTGTAGAAGAAACTAAAATCATAAATATTGGAACTTCAGAATGGCCTAAACAAGTGCGAATTGGAACATTGATGAAAGAAGACATGGAGCAAAGTTTAATCAAGTTACTTCATAATTTTGTATATATATTTGCATGGAAGATGGAGGATATGCCCGGGATAGATCCAAGCATTGTACAACACGAATTACAAATACGTCCCGATGCTATACCAGTTGAAAAAGAATTAGCAAAGCTTCTAAGTGCAGGATTTATTCGTGAAGTGCGATATCCAACGTGGATTTCTAATATGGTGATCGTTCCAAAAAAGAACAGTGGAGTAAGAATCTGTATAGACTTCACCAACTTAAATAAAGCATGTCCAAAAGATAGTTATCCACTTCCCAACATTGATCAGTTGGTAGATGCTGTAGAAGGCCATGAGACATTATCCTTTATGGATAGCCAGTCGGGATACAACCAGATTGCACTTGTGGAAGCAGATCAAGAACACACAGCGTTCTTCACTCCTCGGGGGTTGTTTTGTTATACCAGGATGCCGTCTGGGTTACGAAACGCAGGAGCAACATATCAACGATTGGTTGATACAATATTCAAACCTTGGATCGGATAAATACTGGAAGTTTATGTGGATGATATGTTGGTAAAAAGTAAATTATCTATCGACCATCTACAAGACCTCGCTGAAATTTTTGGTGTATTACGAAAATACAAGATGAAAGTTAATCCGGAGAAGTGTACTTTTGGTGTTACTTCGGGACGTCTTTTGGGTTACTTGGTTACAAAAAATGGAATTGAAGTTGATCCAGCAAAGATTCAAGCAATAACAGATATGCCATCACCCAACAACATTAAAAGTGTACAGAAATTAAATGGATGTTTGGCTGCTTTAAGCAGATTTATTGCCAGATCATCAGAACGGTGCAAACCCTTCTTTGATATACTCAAAAAGAAAAATAAATTTGAGTGGAACGATCGATGTGAACAAGCTTTCCAAAACATAAAAAAACATCTAGCTATGTTGCCAGCATTACAGAAACCGGAACCCGAAGAAATATTAACTTTGTATACATCGACAACGGAAGATGCAATCAGCGCAGTGATGGTACGTACTAATGAGAAAATAGAAAAACCGATATATTACATCATCAAAACCCTTAATTCGACAGAAAGAAATTACACTAAAATCGAACAACTCATCTTATCATTGGTCTTCGCCACTCAAAAGTTACGTACTTATTTTCTCACATATTATGTTCGTGTCCCGAGCAAGGCACCATTACAATCAGTATTAAAGAATACATGAAAAGTAGGAAGGATCGTCAAATGGAACGCCCAGCTAGAACAATTCAACATCATTTATGAGTTACAAACCGCACAAAAATCTCAAGTTGTAGCTGACTTCCTTGCGGATTTCCCGATTGAAGAAGAATATGAAATTCAAGGTCCGATAGCTAAAAAAAAAAAAAAAGTTAACTTATTTAAAAAAAAAATCATTAAATTTTTTATCATATTAATAATTTTTTTTTTATCTATGATTAAAGGATTACCAGGATGCGAAGAAGAGGACCCACAAGATATTCTGAACTCAACAAACTCTCAAAGGTGGGAAGTCTTTGTTGATGGGTCCCGAAACAAAGAAGGTGTAGGAATTGGTATTGTGATTACTGCACCAATGGGAGGACGAATGACACATTCATTCCGTCTTGAGTTTGAAGAACATACAAACAACATAGTAGAATATGAAGCTGTGGTTCATGCTCTAAAACTCATCATCGAACTAGGAATCAGCAATGTTCGACTCACAAGTGATTCACAGTTGATAATTCGACAGGTCGAATTAAAATATCAAACACTTAATGAAGATTTAGCACAATATAAAAATCTTGTTCAAAGTTTAGCAAATCAAATCCCAAACATTATTTTTCGGTATCTATCCCGAGACAAAAACCGACATGCTGATGCACTGGCATTCATCTCCTCCATGGTAAACGATCCTAATATCACGGCAATCAAAGTCGGAAGAATATATGAACCATCTATTCAGATAAAAGCACTTCATAACATAGAAGGAAATGTGACAGAAGAAATTAATGATCCCGCAATACAAAATGCCCCATCTATGCCTCAACAAGTAGATGATCAACCAAGTGAACCAGATTGGAGGATTCCGATTCATCAATATCTCCAAGATAATATATTGCCTTCCAATTCTAAAGAAGCAAGAAAAATTCAACTCAAATCAGATAATTATCAGCTTCGGGATGGAATTTTGTATCGTAGATCATTCCTCGGGCCATTGTTCCGATGCCTATCACAAAAGGAAGGGATACGGATACTCAAAGAAATACATTATGGAGATGCGGGAAACCACAGTGGAAGGCGTTCACTCGCATTAAAAGCTAAAACCCAAGGTTACTATTGGATATCCATGCTTAAGGACTCAGAAAACATGGTACGAAGGTGCGAAGAATGCCAACGATTCGCAAAGAAAATCAAAGCACCTGCCACAGAGCTTAATTCTATACTCAGTCCATGGCCATTCGCAAAATGGGGGGTAGATATTGTTGGTCCGTTAGTTGAAGGGACCAAAAAGAGAAAATATTTAATAGTGGCTACCGATTATTTCACCAAGTGGGTAGAAGCTAAAGCATTAGCTCGGATCAGAGATTCCGATGTGTTCACATTTTTATTTGAAAATATCATCTGTAGATTTGGGGTTCCAGCAGCCTTAGTTTCTGATAATGGACATCAATTTCAAGGAAAGAACATTGATATGCTATTTGAAGCATATAACATTTAGAAACACAAATCCACACCATTTTATCCCCAAAGTAATGGACAAGCTGAATCCACGAATAAAACAATTGCAATAAATCTGAAGAAAACATTGGATGGGTATTATAAACGTTGGTGTGAACAGTTGCATAATACATTATGGGCGTATCGCACCACAAGGAAAGAATCCACTGGAGAATCACCCTTCCTTCTCACATATGGGACGGAAGCAGTTATACCAACAGAAGTCATTCTACCAACAACTAGAACGGAAGCATGGGAGAAAATTCTAAATACGGATTTAATGTTACAAAAGTTGGATGATTTGGAAGAAAAAAGAGAAGTGGCACTCCAGAAAATGGAGAATTATCAAAGAAGGTTGGCACGGGATTATCACAAAAGGGTCAAGTCACGAAACTTTGTCCAAGGACAACATGTTTTACGACAAATCCCAGAATACCATCGGGACAAAAGTGCTGGAAAGTTCGCACCAACCTAGGACGGTCCGTATGTAATACAAGCATCAGCGGGACAAGGATCGTACTATCTCCGAAATATGCAACGAGACATCTTACAACATCCTTGGAATGCATAATACTTAAAGCTTTATTATCCATAATTAATAGCACAGCTGGTGGTCAATACAGGTATTAAAATCTTTATTTAATATTTTATCTAACAATAAAATTCTTTGTGAGTTTATACTTAAAATAAGAATCAATTCCAGGAACACCTTATTCTGGAAAATGCTACGATTGGCGACATAATCAAGATTCAATTATTCCAGGAACATCATATTCTGGAAAGCGCTTACAAATAACGATACAATCCTAATATGAAAGAGGTAAATGTCCTTATAGAATTTTAATATTTCAGAAATTCTAATAAAGAAGGATTTACCTAATTTATGGTTATCATTTTCAGAGTACATTCGGGACCAACCCTGTATCTTACCCCTGGCCCGGGTTTGTTTCGTATGTGTAGGATCTCGAATTACATGTTTTGAGGTATATATACTTCGATCCATTGTACTCATGAAACAATATGATTAACCTAAAGATTTCATAAATACCATATCTTATGCAGGGACAATATTCAGAGCACATTAAAGTACAGAATTGGAAAATCAGAAAATGATGTTTTCAATTACAGTAAGTCAAACATCAAAATAACAAAGGATCGGGATACAAGAAAAGAGCATCAAAAAATGAAGCTATGAGCATTAGAACAAAGAGCAAGTACAACTAGGCTTCAAAGTTGGACCGTCGGGACGGTTGAGGAGGAACCATCGGGACGATAGCACGACCATTCAAAACAGAAGGATCGGCTTGAGCACGATCCAGGGTATAATTAAATGACATTGCAATTTTTTCCTTGGCATCTTGTCTTACCCAGATGATATAAGCATGCCTGTAATCAATTTCTGATTGAAGATCTTTGATTTTTTGCTGATCCTTTTCTACTTTTTCTTTTTCAGCATTTAATTCCTTTAATAGCTCATCAGATCTTGATTGTACTTTTATAATTTCCTGTTCTTGAGCTTCGCGTTTTGAAGTTTCAGCGTTCAACTGAGATTGTAAATCCCGAAGCTTTATTACACTTAGAGCCACGTTTTTCTATGAAGTCTTCAACTCTGCAGTAATATTTGCTATCGTGTTATTTGTGATATTGAGTTCAGCTCCTGCTACTGTTGCTCGACCATTGGCTTCATTCACCTTCTTTTCTAGCACTGAAAACCAGAATGAACATCAGATAAACCATATAATACCTTCAATAAAACAAGCATGTAACTCAAACATATACCTCTAGCTACAAACTTAAACCCCGCTTCTTTAAGGGTTAAAGTTTTCAGAGCTTCCTGATATTTGGATTCAGCTCTATTACGTCTCCAAGTATTCAACTCAATACTATCGGACAACTGTGCTAATTTCCCCTTAACCAGTTCCATATCCATATTTACTTCTCTTGCATGATCGTTCAACTGAGTCATCCTACGCTGGAACCTAAATAGGGATTCCAAGTCTCCCACTGATCCCATAAATGAATAGCAATTTTTTTTTAAAAAAAAAAAAAACAAAAAAAAAACCAATCATAAAAATCAAAAAACAATCATCAGTTCAATCATATCTGTTAAAAGCTAATCATGGTTAACTATTAAAGTAAGATACTGAAGGTAAAAAATCCTCAACATACCTGGAGAAAGAAGATAAACAATTAATTAATCAAAGGTAAAATAAATGTGATTGATGCTAAAAGCTCCTGAACAGTTGGGAGAACGAAAGTATTTGAAAATTTCAAGGAAGATAAAGAGCAGCAACTTTAAGAGGTAAAAACAGAAGTGGAAAAGACTGCATCGTATTTAAAGCGAAGAATAGAAACCGTCACAATTTGAAAAGGCATTAATCAAGGCAAAGATTTGATTTCCTCGAAAAAAGGGTAACTGACACAAACGTGATAATAGAAGTTACTGCTTGCGAAAAGTTCGCATAACGTGTGAAAAGAAGTAATGGTAAAACAGAAGGTAATAATTGTTCTTCTACTTTTTTCAAAACCTTGGATCGACCGTTAAAAGTTTTTAAAAAAAGAAGAAGAAGGGGGAAAGTTGTTGGGAAATAAAAGAAGGGCGACACGTGTAAAACGATTAACGAAGGAGACAGTGAAATTAAGAAGAATGAGAAGTACACAATCAAAGCCGTACCGAATGATCGAAAAAGGACAGATGTGAAAGACTGAGTAAATCTCTGCATGATCGACACATAAGATCGGGAAAGTAACATCACACTGATCAAAACAGATAGCATTAAATGCTTATTGAACGGGAAAGTAAGAATAATAATGAACGTGGAACGGGAAAGTAGGAGTAATGATGAACGTGGAACTGGAAAATAGGAGTAATGATGAACGTGGAGCGGGAAAGTAAGAATAATAATCAACTTGGAACGGGAAAGTAGGAGTAATGATGAACGTGGAGCGGGAAAGTAAGACGATAATTACTTTTATCATACGTTTGACACATATGATCGGGACAAAGCTGATTCTCAAGGAACGAAGAATACGTGTTAATCATGCAAGGTAACGGACCAAAAAGCAAAAGGCTGGCCTGTCAATCGTATAATCATCCCGATCCAAAGATAATAAGGAGAACGAAAGAGGGTATCGGGACAAGAGGGACCCACTAGATAATCTATAAATAGTAGAGAGCATTCAACAGAGAGGGGGTCGGAAAATTGAAGTGAAGAAAGGCTAAGGAATATTAATCAGAGTAAAAAGAAAAAGATCATTAGGTATGTATACATTGTGTAAGATTAGAATTGATAGATTCCACTATCATGATTCATTTTCTTGATTCAAAAGATTATGGATTTGTGACTGTAATTTGATCAAATTTATGATCTGTAAATGAATGGATTATTAAAATTTTTCTCAAATCATTGGTTTAAAAGAGGATTCTATGTATCGAATTGTAAGTTAAAATCTTTATGTTTACTATTTTTTCATCAAATCATTGGTTGTTAATGTCAATGGGAATTTTGGCATAAACAATTATGTTGCACACGTTATATAGTTTATGTACTATGTTTTGTAAAGAAATGAAGGCCATGATGCACTACTGGTGTTTGCTTTGTTGAGCAAGGGTATTAACCATGAGTTTGTATCAGGTTAATAGAGAGCTGATAGGTGTCATAGAAGATCTCCAACGCAAGGCCAAGGAGAAAAATGATGAGGACTCCCCAGTGAAAAGTTAGATGTGCCCGAAAGTATAATCGAATTCGCTGAAGAAATGAGTAACAATTCTGACTTGATGGAAGGAAATCCATAAACTGAGGGTGAGTCTAAGCAGATGAACAAGCGTTTAAAAACTGAAGAGACAACAATAAGGAAAAACCTTTATTGTTGTTGTTTTTATTTATTTTTTTGATGTCTTTTTGGATGTTGTTTGGCCGAAGAATTTTTATGAAATTGAACTCTTTTATAACATATGCCAATTTATTTTGAAGTTAAAAAGAGTTTTTAATTATTCATGTTACTTTTACTTACAATTTAAATAATAAAAAATACTATTTATATAATTATTAAAATATATATTGGCCTATTAATTCAATTTTCGAATTAATTGAAAAGTAATACCTGTCAATAATTATTGACAAGCAAAGTTTGTAGTTTATTATTGATAATTATTGACAGTAGATTATCACCGTTTGAGGTTTTCGACACCTTAAAATATGACTGTTCATTCGACCGACAGGCTCTGTCGATAATCGTTATCACTGACGGTTTTGGTCCGTCAAAAAAGGTGAATTCTGGCATAGTGTAACAAGAAAACCACGTCCGAATAAAAAGTTTGTAATTTTTTTTCAAAAACGTATAATTTTCTATGGTGAAATTTGATAAAACGTATATTATCTTTACGCAAAGGTAATTATTTATTTCAATATTGTTGAAAGGATCAAATGTAAAATACTAAACATACTGTAAATAAAGCAAAACTACCAACATATCAATTTTGAAATGCACAAACCAACTACTCAAAACTACAATCAAATTTAACATTGCTCTCAAATTTGCAAGTGTATAGTATTGTTCCTTCGTTTGCATTACACAAACTACTTGCATCAAACACGCCATTTATTTCAATCCCGTTGAAGCAAAACATAATGAAAAAATTGATAGTTCTATGTAGTTGGACAAAGACATAATTATAAAAACAAATTGTATCTATGAATCACCTAAGCTAATGCCTAACATAGTTCCATGACTCCACAAGAATATAACTATGATTGATTTATTTGTTTCCTCCCGATTATGTTTTATTATTCTTTATGTGTACTCACAATATGTATCGTCTATGTTATAACTCGGAACATGGGCTGTGAATTATCTATTAGTAGTTTAATAGAGGCATAAACATTAAAACAAATTGTAGTTACTTTTCTGAGGTCCAATGACTTTGCGCTGATTTTCAATTGGTAGTGTAGTTGGTGCTTCTATTTAATTACATTTAGAGAGTTACACTGTTTTACTTGAATAAATACGTCGAAAAATCAATCTATGAACAATAACATGATTCAACATTGTCATACAAAGAAAAAGAAACTGCTTAAAAGGAAAAAATAGGTAATTCTTAATTTTTTTTTAATAATTTGAGATATATTTTCTTTTTATATTTAAACTAACTATTTATATTGGCTTCAGTTTCACCGTAAAACATATTTCAAGATGCAAATAAAAGAAAAACAACTTTTGCTTACAGTTACATGCTAAATGGTGAAAGTTTCTCAACATATATAATAGAAAAAGTGATGATGGTTCTTTGTCATTTAATTTATGTTACTAATTTATATTATTGTATTATCATTAAACCAAAAAGACGATGACATGAAATAAGCCGAAGCTGAAAATTCTGATTCAGACGAAAAATTCTCATATACAAGTTAGTCTATTTTGATGATATTTATTCAGAACTAAATATAAGTCGCTCAAAATTTTCAAAAAATTATCCGCTATTAATAATATCTAATTTTTCTTCTCCTCCATTAATAATGTTTTTTTCTTCTATCTGTTTTTACGAGTGAACAAGGGATTCATGGTCTATACTCTCTACTATTTAAAAAATATTGTTTTTAATCACACATGTAGAGAGATCAAACAATAAATCTTCCGGATCTTTTGGTTTTAAAACTTCTATCTTTTGACCTTCTGTTATAATTTTTTAGTGGACGCTATTAAACAGACTTATAAAATTAATACTAATCGATAATTCCTATCTTTTTACCAACAAAAATTGAGCATTCATGGAATAGAATTTCCAGCCCCGGCCACCCTCACCCTATATGATTATTTTTTCTTGAAACATACCCACACGTATAGATTTCTGGTTCCATCGCTGGGATCATACGAAGTTAAAACGCTATAGTGGCTGTCAACACTAAAATCAAATCCACCCCGCAACGCATTGGGTCCAATGAATATCAACGCTTAATGGTATCAGCATCTTTACCGTTTATACAGCTACCATGAAGTTCGAGTGAGCGACTTATCACGTGCCAGCGTGAACTTCATAAACTGAAAATGAAAAAACCCAAAAATCTGTAATAAAAAATAATAAAATAATACAAAATTACCCCCTGTTTTAGAGAGAGAAACGAGGAGAGAGATTAGAAGCAAAATGGGTAAGATAGTGGAGAAGACGAAGAAGAAGAAAGGAAGACCTTCTCTATTGGATCTCCAAAAGAGAAAACAACTAGAGGAACAGAAACAACAAAGATCTAAATTTAATAAACTTAAGCATCAAAAACAAAACTCAATTTCACATTTCAAAACTCCCATTCAACATACAACACCTAACCCTAAATCTCAATCTCGTCGATCTACTCGTAGAAACCCCAATACTGATGCCAATTTAGTTCAAAAATATACTGAAGAAGATGAAGAAGAGGAAGATGAAGAAAATGATGACGATGATGATGATGAAGATGAAGATGACGAGAACAAGACAAAGAGGGAAAAAAAACTTAATCTTGTTCTTCAATCAACACCACCTTCCAAAAATAAAAAATCATCTTTAAATTCACCTGATTTACAGTCTAATCCTTATACATACAATTCAGATGATGAAGATGAAAACGGTGAAACCCCATTCAAGAAACGAAAAATCAATGCTGTTGATCATCACAATACTTTTGAAAAGGTGATCAAATTTCTTTGTTCAATTGGGTATTTAGTTTTGCAGATCAAGGTTTTTTTTATAGGGCAACTAAAAAGCGCCATTTATTTTTTTCAATTTCTCCTTGTTATCGTTGAAGTTCGAACTTTTTTTTAGGTAGTTGTTAAATTTGGAAACTTCCTGTCTATTTAATTCCTTTTTTTCAAATAGCTTTTTTTTTCGGGAGTGGGTTTCCCGAATCGGAAGCCCTAAAAACATTTGACTCGGTCAAGTTATCAGTAATTTGAGCTAATATACTGTGCGTTGATATGCCATAATCTTGCTTTATTCAGTTTAGTTTTTTTTTGTTCTTTCAAGTTTGTCTCTTCTGTAATAAGTCAGCTTCCCCCGCTATTTTCTTGTAGTGATTGTGGATTTATTTTTGCAGGAAGAGAAACCAAACTCAACATTGAAAGCTAAGGAAACTTTTTCAGGTTAGTTTCTCAATGTCACTTTAGTAGTTTTATTGGAACCTTAGCTAACACTGTTTGTTTCGTTTTATTTATTGGTAGGCACTATATTGGAGTCTGGGTCCACAACACCTTTACCGGAGCAAGCATTGTTGGTGTTTATCCTCGACAGGCTTCAAAAGTTTGTGTTGTCCTCTTGTTGAGATTTGCTGTGCTTTTTTTTTTTTCTAATTTTTGGTTTGGGTTTGATGGGTGATGTTCGGCTAATGTAGGAAAGACACTTATGGCGTGTACGCTGAACCTGTAGACCTGGATGAGGTAGTCTTCGAAGCATTCTGTGTAATTTATTGACCTTTGATCTCTAAGTTTCCTGACATGGGCTTTGTCTTTATGCAGCTTCCTGATTATCTTGAAATCGTAGAACAACCAATGGATTTTGGAACAGTTAGGAAGAAATTGTCTAGTGGAGCTTATAGTTGCTTAGAACAATTTGAGGTTGGTTGTTTTAACACATCAACTATTCACCATGGAAAATTTACATTTTCTAGTTTTATCATGTTGGTGTCTTGGTTCAGTTCTTAGTGTGCATCACGAAAAATCTTGTTAGGATGGCTAACTCATTAATTATCCAGATATTTAGTTACTGCTGTAGTTGCTGTAGTATTTTTCTCCATGCGAAGTTTGGCAAACTTAAAACTCTTTTATTCCTCCCATTTTCCTGTCAAATAAATCATGAGCCAGCTATTCTCAGTGCCACTGGCTCTTGTATTTTGGATTGTTGAAATTTGTCCTTTGTGATGTGCGATGAGCAAAAGATGGAAGTAAAAGTATTTGGATGAGAATTTACTCTCTCGGGTTATGAGATGGTGTTCTAGGGTGGTGCTATCTGTGAGTTCCTAGAATATTGTTGCTTATGTTTCAGTGAAAATTCTTGTTGAGTGTTTGGTGCTTGTTGTATTAATTACAATCTAAAAAGGCATTTCTAGAAATTTTCATATTAACTAGCTATCTCATATCTGTCTGTTCTGTTCAAGTACTTGCCTAAAACTGCAATAGAGTGGAATTAGCACTACTCGTAGAAGATATTTCAGCCAACTGCTCTATATTGTTCTCCTGAACTGCTTGCTTTCTTATGCGTTTGAACTGTCTTCATGTAATTGCTAATGTTGTCCTTTTACTCTCATCTCCAATCTCTTTATATGAATTTCTTTTTTGTTGTTTCCCTAGCATTTGCATTTTTTAATTTTTTTTAATTTCTCCTTGTTTTTCTTGGCATCAGTAATTTGGTTAAGAACCATTGTTCAATTGTTGGCCCCTTCGATGCTCCAAAACAAAAATACATGCTTCACTCGGTGGACTAATGCTTTTTTATTATTTTATCCTGCAGAAAGATGTCTTTTTAATATGTTCAAATGCGATGCAGTATAATTCATCGGACACGGTTTACTTTCGCCAGGTATGTTTTTGTTTCAATCGCGTGTGTCAAATTGGACTGTTGCGTCTCTGTCCTTTAATTTTTCTCTGTTTTCTCAGGCACGGTCCATACAAGAGTTAGCAAAGAAGACCTTTGAGAACTTAAGGCAGGAGAGTGATGATAACGAACCAGAACAAAAAGTTGTAAGGAGAGGTAGACCTCCCTTGAAGAACCTGAAAAAGCAATTCATCAAGCTCTCCTCTGAGCGTGCTGGATCTGAGTTTTCAGATACAACTGCAGTTCCTGGTGGAGATAACAGTACATGGTTTAATTCATCTGATTTGAGAAAAGGTCCTCTTCCAGATAATTCTAGCCTTGATGATGGATCAGGAAGAATTTCTCACAGTACACGAAACAATGATGCTCATACTAATTTCGTAGCCGAGCATAAAACTGATTGGAACGAGGAATTTCCAGGTTTGTGCCTAGTCCTGCTTGCTTGTCACTCTCTTGTTCTATTTTGCAAAGGAAGTTTGATTCATTTTCTTTTGATTTACAGATTATACATTAAAGGGGATCTCTATGAAGTTCGGGAAGAAACATTTTGTATTAGATGAGAACCGTCGTAACACTTACAAGAACTCGTATCCAGCAGCGGGTGGACACGAGCTATCAGTGTTTGCTACATTCGATGGAGAGAAGAAACATCTAATGGCTGTAAGTATGGAGTGAAAAGTAATTTTACCAAGTATGTCTGTTTCATTAATAGGAAATTGAAGGTAGTTTGGAGGAAGGAGAAAGTTCTACCTCAATCCTTTTGTACATATCTTGTTGTTACAGTTCTTATTGTTTATGTATTCTGTTTATCGTTTCATTTATATGCTTACAGTTAAGCATTAACTTTATGAAACAGGTGGGAATTCACACCGAACATGGATTTTCTAGAAGTTTGGCTAGATTTGCAGCAAATCTTAGCCCGGTAGTCTGGAAAGTTGCATCCAAGAATATTGAAAAGTCATTGCCCAATGGAACAAAGTTTGGTCCTGGATGGGTTGGAGAAAACGACACACCACCCAAACAGGCTCCATCATTAACACCCTCGTCAAAGTCATTGCCGCTTCACTCCCTTATATGTCAATCTGATGTTTTATCTCCTTGTACGAGCACTGTTAATGCTGCAGGAGAAAGATCATTGTTGAAGCCGGAATCTTCATGTAACTCATCGTCGGATGTCCTTCCGAACAGAACTTTCCCTTCGTCATCATCGGATATGGGGCTTAATGTGATCAACAGTAGCAGTGGTGGGATGAGGCCAAACCCTCAATTTCAGATTCATCAGAGCGCTGGATTTAAGCAACCTATCAATGGAGTTAATGGTGCACAGGGGTTTAACTTAACATCCTGTCAGATGGGTAAAATGGTTAGACCAACACGACCCCAGCAAATAAGTACAGAAGCTCCAACTAACCCTCAAACGGAAGATTTAGTTTCCAGGAGCAGCAGTCACTCGGTCCAGCCAATACCTGCAACAACTCATTTGGAAAAACCATTAGGTACAATAGATTCAAGCAGATGTATGCAGAGATTGCCCTCAATGCAAAAGAAGAAAACAGAATCAGTACCTCCTGACCTGAATGTCAGATTCCAGTCTCCTGGCTCTCCAAGTTCTGGTGTGCGAGTTGATTCACCACAGCCAGATTTAGCATTACAGCTCTGATCTGATTCCATTAGGCTAACTCAAGATGTTGATAGTATTGAAAGCTGCTGCAATTGGTGTTTGCTGGTTAGAGAATTTAGAAGATCCACAAATTGTAGAACTCCCAATAATGTATGTTGTATTAGTGTAGGTGTTGGAGAGAGATTTGGTACAGATTAATCATGTTTTCTAATTGATTCTGGGTTTTAAAGAACTAATAAAACCCATTATGTAACATTTTCACATCTTTTGGAACAAACAGAAGAATTCTGTTCAATATCAGGGAAACTAATCGGCACCCAAAATTTTGTTCAATATATAAGTAGGTACAGATTTTGTTTTGTTGACACCACCCACAAGAATGGCAAGTCTTAAGTCTATGCAAATGGGGATTATTTGTGTGATCCGGTCCTAACCCAACTTTAAAATGATTGATAAACTACCAAAATAGAAAAATATTTTTTAGGGTACATGAACAAAAGTTTTATTGTCACATATATGTACACGAGGAAAGGACTATGTATGACCTAAAGTGGACCCTTAAATAAAAATTCAATCTCCACTAGATTTTCAAGTACAAGAGAAAATAAGAAAAATCCCTCTTTTCTATTTTCAGGTTTAATTACTCTCTTTGTAACAGTCTGTGTTCTTCTTTTCTCTATCTGAAATGTTCAGACTGTTTCCTTTTGAGTAAAAAAATTGATTCTTACTTAAATGAGAGCTTCAGTTTTTCTTATCTGGGGTTCTTCTTAGAAACTGATTTTGAGTGTTTTAGTGACGATTTCAGATGACAGACATGAAAAACTCATCTTTTACTGTTTATTCTCAAGGGGTTTAGCCGTTTAGATGGTTTCTGATTAATATTTTTTTTTGCTCTTTTCTACATGCATTTGCTGATAACGAATCACGCATTTTGTTCCTCATTCTTTTGATACAATCTTCTTCTATTTCAAGGTATATACCCCCTTCTACTGCTTTTGATTTCGGTTTTCCATTTTTTGTTCCTGTTATTGATTGAGTTTGAGTTGCTATTGCTGTGTTCGCATGGAGGTAGATAAAGGGTTAGTTTATAAAATCATATTATGCCTTTTTTTGATATTTTTTTCATTTAGGTATTAGATTTTATTGCATGTTAGAGAAACACCATTTTTAAGTTTGGTTTGATTATATTTTGATTTATTTTGTGAGTTTCGTTCCCAGAAAGTTAAGATTGTGAGGATGACATTTGAAAACCATTTTAACCAAAGATTTGAGTACTATGCTGTGTTTATTGTTGAGATTTAGGGTTTTAGTTTGATTCCATATGGGGTTAAGTTCTGGCTAAGAGGTCTTATTTGTGACTTCATTTGGAGCAATTAATGCGTGAATTAAAGGGGTGGAACTTGTTGCATGGATGTTTGATTGATGAATGCATTTTTTTGTAAAACTTTTTTTAACAATGGAATAGAAACCATCTCTGGAGTCTGGATTGATCAGAAGATAATTTCAGTTTTCTAGAATCTGCTGCATGAATGTAAATTGATCTTTTGAATCAGTTTGGGTGCAACTATTGTCTCCCGATGCTAGCTAGTTTAAGAAAACCTGAGTGTATTTCCTATGCGCATCTACCCAACTCTTGGTTTGTGAATGGCACTGTATCTCCTTGTTCAATAATCCATATGGAACCATTTGGTGTTTTAGGGATAATGATTGCATAGCTGAATTGATTGTTTCAAGTGATTATCTTTGATAGTTTCTCTGTCATTTACATTAATTTCCTCAAGTTTTTAACCAAATTGGTCGTTACTTAACCTTACATGTACAAGTAGTTATTTTTATTTTTCAGACTTTTTTTGTCGTTATCACAGTGTATCCCTTTTTAGGAAAATTGATGTGCCTACTGCCAAAAGCCGGTAACGTTAAAACCGGCAATGGATTTCTAAGCATCATTTGGTCATGCCACTTAAAACCAATGGTCGACCCTACCACTTTTATGTAAAAGGAGGCACTGATCCCCTTTTATGTTTTGTATCTTGGTTTCGTCGTTCGTACAGTAGAGTTACTTGATGTTAGACATTCAGTAGAATTAACTATTAATCTGAGATATTTATGAATCACTTTTACTTATCACCTAATTTATTTTATTTTACTTTCCAAGTTGGAAATTTTTCCCGAATTGGCTAATGCTTAATGAAGTTCAAAAGGATTTTCAATTGGGGTTGAGAAGATTATAAGGACGGGTACTAGAATTCTGAAGACAATGTGTGAAGCGAACGAAGTCTGTAAGCTACATTCAACTAGAAAGGTCCATTCTTTTGATCTCAATTGTCTTCCTGAAGAAACGGATGAAGAACATACAGACCAAAGTGTACCAGGTCAGGAATATCTCTAGATACTTTAGTAGTAACCTATAAATGAGAATGCAGTGTTTATCAACATAAGTTGGATTTATTTGTGCCGTTAGCATAGATGAAAAGTTTTAGCTACACACTATCACTTATGCAGACCACTGAAACACTTTTTGGTCAGCGAAGGTTACTCTAATATGTTTAAAAGCTCTAGAATCTACTGTAAAGGAACACCATTTCAACTATGCTGTTTTTTTACTGTGCTTTTCAGTGGTTTTTTATTTCAGATTTTTGACAAACTTGATCTCTGGACATCTTTTATTGGCAATGGGGGTTGTACTTTCTTTTATTGACATATAAGTCTTACAATTTCGACGAAGGATTGCAGATAAAAAGGTGAGGAGGAGAAAGAGAGCGGCACCAGCAGACATAGCTAAAATTACTATGGATGATCTTGTCAAGTACTTTGATGTTACTATCAATGAAGCTGCAAAAAGTCTGAATGTTGGACTTACGGCACTCAAGAGGAAGTGCAGAGAACTTGGTATTCCTCGATGGCCGCATAGGAAGATCAAATCCCTTGGCACCCTCATACATAATCTTCAGGTGCCCTACTTCTTCTTTTGCTCTTTAGCAATTTCAGTAGTGGTACGTTAACATTGCCTGTTGATGTGATGGCAACATGACATAGATAGCGAACTTGTTCCAATGAAACTAGAGAAACATCATATATTTATGTGGATCCTGGACTTTCAAAGGGCTTAGATAGAGATTACTAAAGTGAAGCATGGCTGTTTGCGAAGCAGAATGGAGTTCCATTAAGATGATTAGACATAAAATTGATACCCCCAACTACTTGTATGAATAGTAGGCATGAAATTGGCACTACTAATCTACCTACTTGGAATACACGTTTGCAAATTGTTTACCGACAATCACATTTTTTACAGGAAGAAGCGGAGAGACAGGAGCAAGTTAGTAAAGCAGCAGTGTTGGTAGTGGTGAGAAGACAGAGGATGTTGGAGAGTGAAAAAGAATATATAGAGAAGAAACCTTTTGTGCAGTTACAAACTGAGACTAAGAGATTCAGGCAAGATATTTTTAAGAGAAGACACATTATTAAAGCTAAGAACAACACTGTTAAAAAACCCAGAAAGAGAAGAAAAAGAAAGAACAGCAACAACAACACTATCATCAGCAACCAAAACACCACCACCACCACCACCACCACCAACAGCAATAGCAACAACACCGAAGACAACAGCAGCAACAACAGTAATAGCACCAACAGGGCTAACAACAATAACGACAACAATAACAATAGCACCACTACTGCTATCTACAACAACATCAGTACCACCCCTACCACCACCACCACCACCACCAGCAACAATAGCAGAAGCAATAGCAGTAGCATCGACAGCACTAAAACTATATATTATCAGTTTATACCATCAGCAACTTAAGAGGCCACATATATATAGAGGGAGAGGGAGAGGCAGAAAAAGTAAACAGCTCTTTGATTAAACTATGTAACTTAAAAAGTATGGTACAAATGTTAATATATAAACTATCTTCATATGCATGCCCACTGTTGTGTTAGAAATTGCAAACTTGGCGGGTTTTTTTTTGTTTGTATATCGTATGGAGTGCAAGCAGGCTGATTCCCATCATTAATATGGAATGCAGACAGGCTCCATCCGACCAGCGACACTAGTACCGCACCGCAGAATTTGGCACCAGCGTATCATGTATGTATGTACACCTTTCCATGTATGTATGTACACCTTATGCGTCTTGCCAAACCATTTTATGCCCCTGGGAAGAAGCTAGTCCAAACCATTTTTGAGTGAGCATTTTCAAGCCCGTATCTTGAACCTCGCAGAACCGTTTACCCCAATCTTTTGGCTCAACTGGTTCCAATCCTAAACCTGGGGTTCGATCCTTAGACATTAGGTTTTTCGGATCGCTCCAATCAACAACGTATGCGGACACTCTTCTTTTAAACTTTGCTTGAACTTCAGACCAGGCTTGATACTTGTAATGATTAACCACTGCATCACTAGATGACACTTTTCTCCCATGAAACCCATCTTTTAACTCAAATGGTGTATCGCATTAAACAGAGATGTATCAATCGCGTCTAGTAATACGATCGATTTATGTCTATTGAATATCCGACTCCGACACGTGTATCCTTGAGTAACTCCCTCGACCGGGTGTACCTTCTGATCAGACGCACCAAATTCATAACAAAAAATCTCAACTTGGCCTATTTTCTGAGACAGCATCGAAGAGATATTAGTCGGCAATAAAGATGTCAACATACCAGATGATGGTTGTAATGAATTTACCCATTTCGGGGAAAATACATACTCATCAACATCAGTGTACATCATCCATGTACAAGATTCTCGAGAACGTACAGCAGAATGTGAGAAACCAGCTTCTTGTGTCTTAGGCCAAGGCCAAAATACTACCTCAATGTCAATATTATAGTCTTGTGTGAGCTTGTTAACAATATCTTGCAAGCCATCTTCACTAGCATTATCATAAAATATAAACTTGTCAATTCCTAGTCTTGAATGATATATAACCCATTCTCTCAAAAACTTACTCACATTGTACACCATGGTAGACGCGCATAAAGTTTCTTTTCTGCACGAATTAAATTACGCGCCGGTGGTGTGTAATATGCCACGGATGGAACAGCCCAGTCTTTTTCTACGAGGGAAACTCTGATCTTCTCATCTCCTAAACCGATAATATCAGTCTCGTTTGGGTGTGAACAACGAAATACCTCCTGCGAAGAAGTAACAGATGTTATAACATTATTAACACCGTTATTAAATAAGCATTTCAAGTCTGATGGGATTTATTAATAGCTAAAGGATTCTTGTTGATTCCTTTAACGAATAGAATTACGTCTTCTTCAGTAGAGAAAGAATCATAGCACAGAGAAATATTCCATGAAAATATCTGACGATAAGGAATAATCTTCCGGTGATGTCGTAAGAATTGGCGGGTAAATAGATTTCAAATCACGTAACTTCTCCGGAATACTACACTTGAATATCTTAGCTCCAGAAGAAGGTAAAACTCCTGTGAATTTAGCTGGGGAAGTCGAGTTATTTTGGAACAAACAATAAATATTATCATCAAAATCTAATGATGAAAATTGGTTATGATCAGGTATGATGACAGAATCATGGACTCGATTTCGCTGTTCTGGAAAAACTTCATCAGCATCCTTCCGTTTACTACTGGAAGGCTCTTGAGTAATTGAAATTGGATCATATGGATTACGTACGAGTTCTTGATTGAAATTTGCTCGAGAATATTGATTGATTGTAAAAAAGATTAATATGCAGATAATAATGGAAGAATTACAGAGAAAAGATAGTCTGAATTTCCCAAACATCTTTTCAAAATCGAAAAACAGAGGATCGGAGAAACAGAATGGTGATGTGATGAATGAGGTTTGGTTTTATATATAACGTGATAGTTTTTAGTTTCTAAGTAGGATTCAATTAACTAGCTAATCTATTCCTATTTGTGTTATGAATATTCAAATCCGGACTAAGGTAGGACTTTTGTAAGCAAATGAGGTGTCCTAATGAGTATCATATAAGTTATTTCACTAATAATTTGAATCATGCCCCCCCTTGTCTGACCCAGCAAACCAGATTGCGAAGCAGAGTGGAAATCAGGAGATTCAAGACAAAAGATGAAGTAACTTACATTCGACGGCCAAGATTATATTGAAGTTGTCATCTTAACATCGTGATGGTTGGTAATAGTGCTGGGACAACAATTTTGAAGTAGTAGCACATTAAGAATAAGATAAGAGAATCCCCGGTGAGAATCTAAATTAGGTGGCCAAGTCCCAAGTCCTAAGTGGTTAACAACTAACTTGAAGACCCACAAAAGTATTTTTCTTATCACAGCTGAATTAAAAAAGCCTGGAATTGGCTGCTAACGCTTGGGATGCTTCCTGCGACAGGGATTGTGATACAATTCCGTGATCACGAAATTAAGACAGCGGATCATTTGTTCTTTTATTATGTACAAGGTTTAAACCCGTGTCGTAACGGCATAAACTATATCTTATAGTTGGTTTATTTGTATTTTTGATTGTCAATTTTTTAACTTATTCGTGTAAATTATCCCCATATAATCTCAAATCAATGCATGCATCGGGCCTCATCAAGTTGAATGCGTTGGTGGCTGAAGAACAAAGTCTTTTGTCCGGCTCAAAAGGTTGTCCCCTATTCCCCTTGACTACCAGCTGGACTCCCCCGACTAGTAATGAGCCGATGAAAAGGGAAACTACGAAGGGATTGATGCTTCCGCCTCCATCAAAGAAAAAGCTGGCCAAGGTTCAAGTTCCTCAATTGACTCCCGGTTCTTCAAGCCAGGTGTGTTTTTATGTTTGAAAGCTCTCCTTTCCATCTTCTTTTTTATATTACTTACGAGTCTTTAACTACGCGTCTTCAGGGTGATTTTTCTATTGGTTCTGTTGGATACAAGCCACGTTCTTTTATGGTAGAGGAATATCTTAATATTCTTGGGCATGAATGGTTGCGTCATCGTAGGGCTAAAAAGGCCAAGCGTGATGCAGGAATTTTACCGAGTCCGCGTGTTCCTATGTTTTTTCAACTTATGTCTCTCCTATGTCTCCTGATGCAGGAATTTTACCGACTTCGCGTGTTCGTATGTTTGTTTCAGCTTATGTCTCTCCCATGTCTCCTTTACAGGCTAAAATCTGAGATGTCGCAAGTCCATCCTCCTCTTCCTTTGTGGATCGAATGCATAACCTGGGTATTGATTTTACGAGCGGTGGTGGTGCGTCTCTCCGCGTTTAAACATTATTTCTATTAATCCCTTGGTGACCGCCACTACCCGCTCTAGAGATCATCCCCAGGAAACACCTACAGTTTACTTAGCTCGTGTAGTCATGGCGGTTCGTCTCGTTCCCATCCTGGTACATCTCAGGTCCATGTGCCTTCTGACGAAAATCCTTCTTTTTCTGGTAATTGTTTTATCCATGCTTTCCACGTGTCACCTTCTTTATTTCGTGCTTGTCCTTTCAGTTTGATGATGAACTGTTTGTTTATTATTTTTTTAAATTCTATTTATACATCTGTTCTATTGCTTTATTGTGTATGTTTGTTGTTTTTGTGTTTCTTTTTAGGTTCTGCTGGTGGTTCTAGCTCATTTTTAGATTTTTTTCTTCCCTATTCGAATCCTCACGAGCCTTCTCCCGCTCGAACACCTTCTCCCGATCCCCAACTTTCTGAGGTTATTTCCAATCATCCTTTTTTTTTTTTTTCCATTTTTCTCCTCTTCCCATTTTGTTTTCAGAATATAAAGAAACGAAACAACAACTCCATTTTTAAGAAGACGCTTTGAGCATCACAAGCGGTGTTAAACGTGCTCGTCCTGTTGGAGATGACTTTGTCCTGAATACACGAGAAGAAGTGGATGCATCCATCTTGTTAGCTACGCCTGAATATCCTAAGTTTCGTTTCCCTACGGGCGTGAGTGTCGTCAAGGCCGGAGCAGACAAGAGCTATTGACAGGTGCATGACTTATGGGTTCCTTCTGATCTGGCAATTACTTATTGGATGATCGTTGAGCGGAGGGCCCTTTAGTGAGCGAGGGTATTGTTAAGAACATGAAGACTTTGGTTTTTATGAACAAAGGTTTGCACGAGGCCTCTGAAGGACTTTCTCGAGTCGGTGATGCTCCTCTCGATGCCGACAGTTTAAAGGAGTGGGAATCCTCCATCCATACCACCATGGATATCCGTTCTCCCGTAGCGTGGTTGGATAAGCTGTTGAGCACGATCAAGAGTAAGCACGATCTGCGCTTAAATATTTCTGCTAAAATCGTTAAATTGAAACAGAGTCTTGATGGTTTGGCTAGACCGGCTCTGGAGAAGAAGGATGCTTTGAATAAGCTTCTTTTCGATGTCTGCAATGCTACTAAGGAGGATCGTCAAGCTGATGCTTCCGCAAACCAGGCGACGAGGAACTCGAGAAGAAGAAGCGGGATCTGGTCGTTTTGAAGGAGTTTTATTTTTCTTTGCTTCAAGTGTTGTAATATGTTATGTTTTTTTTGATCTTGGTTGATTTTTTTTTTATTTCTTACCCCCCCCCCCCCCCCCCACCCCACCCCCGTTTTTTTTCTTAAAAAAACAGATGACATGCTTGAAATTGGTCAAATTTTTATTACGATGTTTTAATTATTTTTCATTGTTTATTCATGGTATTTATTATAGTTGTGCTTACTTATTAGTGGTGCCTGATTTCAAGGTACTTTATTATGGTGACGATTGTTTATAAATAGTGCATGTGGCTTTCTATTTCATAATATTTATTTTCAATGGCTTACCCCTTTCCTCATTCTTAATCTAGAACAAAAGATGCAAGGTCTTATTGAGGATAGGTTCGATGCTGAAACACGGTGGGAAGACGTGTATGCCGCTCGTAACGAGGAGGCTGATCGATGGTATAAGGCGGGTCTTATTTATCATGTGTTCACTACTTGTGAGTTGGCCGTCGGTGCTTATGAGGATGCTTTATGTGTGTTTAACCTGGCACATGATGAACTGAATATGCTGAGCGTGTTTTTATGGAAGCTAATAAGACGCGTTGGCAGTTTGACCAAGATATCTACCATAGTGACAAGTTGCTCCGAGTTCTCCGTGTCATCAGAATGTAGTTATTTTTTTCTTGCCACGTCTGTTGTGTTTGGAGTTTATTTGTAATTAAATGCTAAAATAACTTCTTTTGGACACGTGGTTATATCTGTCATGGATTTCTATTTAAATGATCTTTGTTTTTTTTTTCTTTTTTCTTTTGTCCTATTTCCTTTGTGCTTGAAGGATTCTCGCTTATTCTTACTTATTTCAAAAGAAAAATGGCGCACGAGTTGCATGGGTTTACTCTGACCATAGCGTCGGTGGCCGCTACCGTCGTAACCTCAGACGCGCGTAGTGAGCTCGAGCGGCTCTTGGTGGTGAAGACTGAAGTTGGGGTGTTGATGGCTCACAGGTTAACTCATCGAGCCGCTATGGATGTCGTTTGGGAGGAATAATACACAACTGTGGAATTCGCCTGCAAAGCTCCAGTTGAGGATCGTATAATGAATGATGTCAATCGACTGCTCGAGGAGGCACATGTTAAGTGATACAGGAATAATTCATACATATTTACCGCCTAATTTATACTTGATGGTACTTATAATTATATTAATTTTACTATTTTATTGTTTTAATAGGTGGTTCGTATAAAATCTAAAACTACGAGCTAAACACGACTAAAATAGCTTATCGGTGGATTTTTCCTTAGTGGGTAGTATGAGATATAAAAGAAGAGTGAAGTCTGGACGCAAAGAAAGGGGAGTGAGTGAGTTGGTTGTCTTTGGTTTGATGACCAAGAGAGTTCGGTTGGACAAAGATATAACAACAAATGAAAGAGATAAGCAGAGAGTTTCTTCAACTTTCTGTTGGATGATGTAAAGGGAGAGATAGAAAAGGTGTGTTAAGGGAAGACGTGGCAAGAGTAAGGTGGAGATAAATAGAAGTGATTGGGCCACTGGAGGTGGACTTACAAGAGAAGTTGAGTAGGCACAAGCCAGTGAGGTATAACACGTGAGTGTTGGCTAAGGCTAAGCATGTGGTGGAGTATTATCTTGTTTTGGTAATGGTGAGTCTTATGGTTGGTTAGGGAGTAGACGCGACAATAATTGAGAGGAGTTGAGGGTTAGGATGCTTTGGTAGGTATGACAAATTTAAAAGAAAACAGAAAGAAAAGTGTATATAGTATAAAAAGAAAAGAGACTTTGTCTCTGAAAAGAGAGGCAGAGAAAATACCTAGAATAAGTAGGCTGTGGGGGGAGGTGGAAGATAAAGACAGTGGAGAGGGCTGTACGGAGAGAGAGGATTGATTAGGAAAGAGTACCTAGAGAGAACTTAGGATTGAGGGAGAGAGAAGGCTATAAGAAAAAAGAGGGTTAGAGGCGTGAAAAGTGAGTAGAGAAAGTTTGACGAGTTCAAGTGAGAGAAGATAAGACTTTTTTTACATTCTGTTTTGGGTGGATTTTTGTTGTGGTTCTTATCGGCGGCTGAAAATGGGAGTTTGGTGAGGGGCGTCAGTCAGAGGTGGTTGAACTATGAACGTGAAGAAAAAGTGGAGAGGGGTTGTTTCTGGTACAGAAAGAGAGGAAGGGATCCATTGCTAAAAACCGTGAAATCTTTATATCTATACTCTTGATATTTATTTTTATGGGTTTTGAGAAATCCAACCCCATGTTTTGATGATTTTTGTAGCTAGGGTTTTATGTTGAAACCATTAAGAGTATTAGACCACTTTGAATTGAATTATTTGGTACAACCTATTATGATTTGAATAGATTAGTTCTATGATTTTGATTTATTGATTTAATGATAATATTAGTTGTTGCTTCACCGCTTCTGTACAATACAGTTAACTTTGCGCATAATTAATAGGATTGGAAATATATTTGTCTACTTATTCGATATTTCATGCTTGGGTTAAATCCTTTGATGGGGTATACTTAGAATAGCCAGGTACTATTCGTGAACCTATAATTAGTTTCGTATAATTTTCTCGCTAACACAATTTGATGGTGTATGCTGAGACTTAGAGTTTTTGATGCGCCATGCTTAGGGTGTTCCAATGATATTTGCGACTCTAATATATATAATAGGTGATGTCGATAGAACGAACAATAGATAAATATTCAAGAGTTATGTTTCACTTCAGTAATTAAATAGAAATAGTGGCGGATACTAAAAATCCTGGTTACCGACTCTATTTGTTTAGTTGATTTACTAGTTTAGTTTGTTTTATTATTTTATTCATAATTCTAAAAATCCAAAAATATTGTTTCTGATTAGTTTAATTGAGATATTGATTGCAGTATTGTCCCCGCTCCCTGTGGGTTCGACCCGTACTTATCGTTGTCTGCATTGTACACACCGTGGGATTGCGATTATTTACATAGGGTATTCAGAAATCCTATCATTAGGCATCGCACTGCTAACTCGTAATATGAGGAAATTGTACTTATGATGAAAGATGTAGATCGGGAGATGGGGGGTTTGCCGCGTAACACTGGCCGATCAGGACGATTAGTTTGTGTTAGTGTCCTGTAGTAATAACTTAATGTTTGTTTGAACGTGTTTTTTAGTAAATTCATTTGAGTGTTTATAATTCCTATGAGCATTTATTTTCGTAACCGTTATGCTGACCACATGGCATCCAGTATATTGTTTCTTTTATTTAAGCATTCTTTAATGATTTTTTTTATCCTTACTTTTTTCTTCCTTCTTTCTGCCTACTTCCCTCTTTCTTCTCTCCTTTTCTTTTTAAAAATATGTCTCATCAACTCCATGGGTATAATCTAACCCTGGTTGTCGTGCCATCTCTTGTGACACTGCTTGACAAGCGGGACGAGTTAGATCGGCTTCTAGTGCTAAAGGACGAGGTGGGGATGCTGATGTCTCATAGGATGAGCCACCGCACTGCCATGCGGGATGCTTTTAGGGAACAACACGAAACTCTTGAGATTGGTCGGTGTGCTAGCGCTCATGATCGGGTCTTCCTTTATGTCCAACGTTTACACAATGAAGCAGTCACCCGACGCTATTTGGCCAGTCATTTATATGATAAAGCTGTGCTTAAGATGAGGGATTTAGACCGAGAGATAGAGGCTTGTCACGTGGTGATCGCTAGTCAGGCTTAGTCTTATGGTTGCGTTGGTGTCTCCAGAATGTTATTAATGTTCATTGAATGTGATATTAAATACCTTTAATTGTGCTTCCCTCCTGTGCTTATTATATATAGTTCTTTCCTTATTTAGTTAATTTTATCTTTGGGTCTCAACTTCATATTTTGCTCTCTTTCTGTTTTCTTCTTCCTGTTGTTGTTTTCTCTTTTTTTTATGGAGGGGGCCTGTTTGGTATCGTAAATTGCTTGTTTAACTCAAATGTCCCATGAGTTGAGTGTCGTATTTGACCATTTTGACACCGAGCATGGTATTTCCCACTCCCGTTTCGTGGATGTTGATTTTCTTTTGCAAGAGGCGCGTCACGATGGTCTGCTGCTTCCCCCTTTGATTTTTGAACAACATCATACTACCGTGAACGCTGTATTGCTACCTATTTCCAATGTCTGGACGTGTATAAGGCGGTGCAGGTGGTGGAAGTTGCTCTTAACTCGGTTCAAAAGGTATTTCAAATCTTTCCCTGATGGTGTAGGGTAGGCTTAGTCGTTTTATTGACAATATGATATTTATTTATTTTTATCATGCCTCTCTTTTGTATATGTAACAACCGATTTTAGATAAATATTGTTTATTCGTGTTTACATTTTCTGTTTATTCATGTTTTATGAATGTTGTTACCTTGTTTTATTTTTCTTTCCTCCCCCTCCTTTTTATTACGTATCTTATGGCTTATTCTGTCATGGGTACAGTCGATGCCCGTCTGTGCGAAGATGATCAAGTGATCGTGTCCGATTTATTCCTAGAGATACGTAATCTAAAACATAATTTTCTCAAAGCAGATGTGAAAGTATGTCCGCCTTGTGAAGATGCATACGACTGCATTTACTGCCAGTCATTCGTTGTATTTGCATAACATGGATCTTTATGATGATGCATTGGGTTTCCAAAATGACGCTTGCGCGAGGCTATTAAAATCATTCGTCAAGGCTCGGGAGGAAATGGAATGCTGTGAGAGGAAACTAGAATACGCGATCATGCATCTGAACCATACACACATCGTTTTATTTACTTTCTGTGCTCGTCATGAACTTGTGTAAATGTTCATAATAATGTATTGTTACTATTCTTATTAATATATTATGACCCTTTCTTTTATTCGAATATGTTGCATTTTTATTTTAGCTAGGGTGCGACTGCCCTTGGTTATAATTGTAAACGTACTCTATTCTTGACTAGGTGAGGGCGTTTTTTCCTTTTGCTTCTCGCGTAACTGTCCATGTCTGATTATTTATTTAGACAAGGGCACTTTTCCCTCTGTTATTCTACTACCTGTAATGTTTAATTATTTGGTCGAGTAGGGGCGTTTTGCTCTCTACCGCTCTTGTGACCTTATATGTTTGATTATTTGGTCAAACATGGGCGTTTTGCCCTCTGCTGCTCTGGTGACTGCGGTTGATCATTTGGTCGAATATGGGTGCTTTTCCCTATGACGCTCTTGTGACCATTGGTGTTTGCTTATTTGGTCGAGCAGGGGCGCTTTGTCCTCTGACGCACTTATGACCGTTGGTGTTTGCTTATTTTGTCGAGCATAGACTCTTTTCCTTCTGCCGCTCTTGTGACCGTTGGTGTTTTGCACATTTGTTCGAGCAGGGGCAATTTGCCCTCTGCCTCTCTTGTGACCGTTGCTGTTTTGCACATTTGTTCGAGCACGGCAATTTGCCCTCTGCCTCTCTTGTGACCGTTGGTGTTTTGCACATTTGTTTGAGCAGGGGCAATTTTCCCTCTGCTCCTCTTATGCCATTGTACTTAGTTGTCTCAAAGATAACAAATATAATGAAAGATTTCGCTCTACTAAAACTAAAACCTTGATAACACTCTTAAATATCGTTGTTCATGCACGGAAACTCTTCAACCACTTTCCATTTATAGGGGTTTTGATTTTGGATCCATCCCTCCGTTTTAGGTGATAATATCTACTCTCCGTAGTTTTTCGAATGATGTAAGGTCCTTCCCAATTAGCTGAAAATTTTTCGGCACTCACATTCCGCTGCACGTGTGGTGCAATCTTGAGTACTAACTCCTCTACTTGGAAAGCTTTCTCCATGATCTTTTGGTTATAATGTTTGGCGACGTGTTTTTTGTATGTATCAGTGAATCGTTCGGCACAAGTCATTCTTTCCTCTAATGTTTCCAAATGGGAGAAACGACTGACCTCGTCTGGCGTGGTATGACTCTCCATGACGACTCTTGCTGATGGGATAACGATCTCTGCTGACAAGATAACATCTTCCCCATAAACCAATGAATATTGGGACACCCATATTAAGCTGCACTTAGATACTCGGTATGCCCATAATACTAGTGGTAACTGCTCATGCCATTCCATGTGGTGGTCATGCACAGTTCTACTCAAAATCCTTAAAATAATCTTGTTAATAGCCTCTGCTTGACCATTCCCTTGAGGGTAGTTGTGCAATCAGGTATTGTACTAGTCGAACATATCATAAACATCTTTATTGAAGAACGACTTGGCATTATCGACCCTAATTATCATCGAAGCTCCAAATTTTCATATTATGTGCTCATTGATAAACGCGGCAATGGTGTCTCTTGCGTAATCTTTCAAAGGTATTTCCTCTATCCACTTTGAACTATATCAATCGCAGTATTGATACTTGTGTCGCTTGGAAGAGTTTGGATTCATTGGTCTGATTAGATCCAAACCCCAGCTGTTGAACGACCAAGGCATGACGATACTGTGTAGCTGGGTATGAGGTGCATGGATCAATGTCCCATGGGTTTGAAAGCTCACGTATTTTCTTAGCTCTTTGTCGCTTTCCATGTGACTTAGTAAGTCATGACCCGCATCGCTTCTTCTGTAGATAGGCATCGTATGATCGCATTGTTGTAGCTTCTTCTATACAGGATTCATTCGTTCATGAAAAATCTTCATATTTGCATTTGGAAAGCTTACCATGCTAGATGTAATTTATATACGAATGTCTCTAGTCATCCTCTTATGCTACACATACTTTTTCCGGTTGAGGCGGGGACTGACAGCCCCTGCAATTGTCCTGAATGGCTGCCGCTTGGGCTACCATGCTCGACCAATATACCCCAAGTTTTTGTAGACATCGGTACAATTGGACACTGCCGGTTTGTCCGCATGACTCCTCGTACATTCTCTGTATTTTTTCTTCCGCTTCTTTCTTGCGTAGGCATCGTGACAATGATCCCCCGGGTGCTTTATCATAGAGGGCACCTCAGACCGTCAGGAACTCCTTTAACACTTTTATCGGAATGACATGTTCCCTGTCGGCCTTTGTTAGGTCCTCTAGGTATATCTTTCGACAATCATCCGCGTCTTCATGTACTCGGAAGATCTTTTTGTTTTATTGTTATGGTTCCTTCCCCTTTATTGTTTAGCTGGATCTTTGCGACGAGTGTAGATAAGGCGTCCGCGTGTCTGCTGGAGATCCTCCTTGTGTTTTTCTTACGATTTCTCCTACTTCATCCATCAGACTCTGTGCTTCCGCTCGATATGGTGCTAGGTGCGCTTCTTTTACTTGGAACTATCCATTCATTGGCCATTCTTAATCCTAATACTAATGCTTCGTACTCGGAACTATTGTTGTTGCAATGAAAGTCCAATTTGAAGGCGCAAGATAAGAGTTCTCCCGTCGGAGTTTCAAATACAACACCGGCTCCCCCAAACTTCTCATATGAGGATCCGTCAAAGGACATGCCCATAAATTTTCTTCTTCTGCTACTTCCCCTAACACAGTGTCATGAGTAGGTGTGTCGTCGTCTCCTGGGAAGTTCGCTAAAATATCAACGATTGCTTGGCCGCGGACACCCTGAGGCTTTTGATATCTTAGTTCGAACTCAGACAGTTGTAGGAGTCATCTCGCGGTTCTTCCCGTTACAAGCGGTTTTTCCGCAAGGTATGCAATATGATTAGCTACTACAACGACAATAGTTTCATGCACTAAAGATCTCAGTTTTTGTGCCGCGTATATCAAAGTTGTACATGCTTGTTCGACCTTTGGGTAACGCAACTCGGCGTCTTTTAAGACCCGACTAATATAGTAGATGGGTGATAAGTTGTCATTCCCTCTGTCTTGGGCTAAAACTGCACCTATGGCCAAGTTCGTGAAAGCGGTGTAAATATAGAGGGGCTTACCTTTGACAGGCGGCCGGAGCACTTGAGGGCTAAACAAACATTGCTAGTGGAAGGATTCCGCTGTGTTTCTACCCATGCATAACTGGCGTTTTTCCTTAACATTGGAAGAAACGCGGTTAGAAGTTGGGCAAGGTCCGAGATAAAACGTCTCACATATGATATTCTTCCGATGAAGGTCTGCAATTATTTTACTTTCTTGGGAGGCGTCATTCTGGTTATGACTTTTACTTTATCTGGGTTGACCTGTATCCCTTCGTTCATCACCATGAAGCCCAGAAATTTTCCTAATACAACTCAAAAGCGCACTTCAGCGGGTTCATCTTCAACTTGAATCTACGACATCGCTCGAACGCCCGTTTCAAGTGTGAGACATGGTCTTTTCTCGCTTTTGACTTGACTACGATATCGTCCACTTACACCTCGACGATTTAAACGCATCGTCGGCTACCATCCTGATTTGATTATATCCACTGAAGCCATCCATGAACATCTTGTGACCGCCTATGGAGTCCACCAAGGCGTCTATGCATGGTAGTGGGAAATCATCTTTCAGACACGCTCGGTTGAGATATCGATAGTCTACACAACATCTGGTTTTTCCATTCTTCTTCACAACCGGCACAACGTTATCCATCCACATGGATGTTGTATGGGTTTTACGAACTTAGCTTCCAGGAGTCGTTCTACCTCTTCCTTTATTGCCAGGGAAGTTTCTTGCGGGAAATCACGACTTCTTTGCTTGATCGGACATAAATCAGGTGAGACGCCTAGATTGTGGGCAACAAGATTGAAATCTAGGCCCGTCATCTCATCATACTTAAATGCAAGTACGTCTTTGTATTCAATTAGGAAATCAACTCGTTCAAACTTTTGCTTATTTTTATGAAGCGTCGGTCTTCTTCTGTCCCGATGTTCACTTTCTCAATTCCATCTGCTGTTAAATCTTCTATGACGCGCTCCTCCACTAGTTTCCTCATGTCTTTTTCAGCTTGTTATAACATCGATTCAGTCTCTTCGGCTGTTTCTTAGGGTGACTCCGCCATTTCTTGGTCGATGGAGGTTAGGGCGCATTCATGCTCGGACTATGGAGTCCCCTCAGTTAATTGCTATAAGCAGTATACGTGCTCCCCTTCCGGTTTCGAAAAATACCATAACTGGAAGTTTTCTTATATCTTTTATTTTTTCGGAGGAGAGCTATCCGTCATAAATGAAGGGCTAAATACCGACTTTGCAACTTTCTCTTTTCCCATTTTGATGTTTCATAGAACACATCATCTTCCATGTATGCTTTTTTCCGGCCCGAAGGGGTTGGTGGTCGCTGCGATCCAGAATTATTTTCCTCCTATGTTCGTTTTTACACATTAATGATAGGTCGAAGCTATGACTTTGTGGTTGAGAAACCACCTACGTCCGAGTAACACATGAAAGGTCATGTCATCTTCCAGCATATAGAATGGTATGAGATCCCTTATTGGACCGATTCTCATCACTAAGCTAACGACGCCTATGACGGTTTGAGCGTTTTCTCCGAACCCTTTCACCGTAGTTGCGTGCATCCGAATAGCCGATCGTTGCTCACCTAAAATTTCAAGTGTATGGAGAGAGATTAAGTTTAAAGACGCGCCTCCGTCAATGAACCCCTTTTCCAAATGCTGCCTACTGATAGTCGTTGTAAGGTAGAGCGGTCGGAGGTGTTCTCCTGGGTAGCAAATGTCTTCATCAGCGAAGGTGATTGCCCCTTTTGGCATCGAGTTGTAAGGTTCGCCGACTGCTATTGATGCAATGGATTTTGCTACTTCTCGAGTCTGGTTTTCACTGAATCCTAGCGATTCGAAAAATTGTTGAGCCAGAATTATTTTGGCGATCTTGCTAGCTACGTTTTTAATGTTGTAAATATCACGACTTCTTCTCCCGCTTCACATACCTTATCGTCTTCCGGCTTCCAAGGTATCCAGACGTATTCTGTTGGGTCGTGAGATATCATCATAACCTGGTGCTAGGGAAGAGGCTTTTCATTGATCGCATGACTTCCTATCTCAATTTCTCCCGTGTTCCTCTTCTGATTAAAAATGCCTCGGAGAGAGAAACACTCTTGTGTTGGGTGATCCATTCGCTGATTAATATAGCAGTACCTAGTACTATTCTTGTCGACTTTGTTGATGTCTACCACTTAAGGCGGTAGCGTCACTTCACAGTTTTCTACCCATTGCTTGAGCAAACCGATGATTTTTCCCGGATGCAGAAGATGGGTGGTAACTGATTCAGATCCGTCCTGGATCCTTTACTTCCTCGTCCTGCGTTGTAGGGGTGAAACACGGGAGGTTTCCTTGTATCTTGGTTAGTCATCGTTCGATTATTGAATGCCGGTGATGACGCTATGTTGACTGAGTGTTGCCAAGCGTGGTCCTTGCTACCTAGATTCAAAATACCAGCGCAATATGCTATTCTGGCAGCCGCCTTTTCTAGTTCCACAAACGTTTGGAACTTGAAGTTAGTTAGGTTCCATTTGAATACCGATGTCATTCCTCGTACAAATATTTCCAACAGAGTTCTTCTTTATTGTCTTCATGACATTCAAGAGACACGTTCCGAAATCTTGTGATGAATTTTCTGATCTCTTCTCCAACTCTTTAGTTACATCTGCTGAGATCGATCATAGTAACATTTTTCTTTGCTGAATGGAACTTCTTTAAGAATAGTGTGCTCATTTCCGACCATGATTCTATGCTTCCGGTTTTTAGGTTGTCGTACCAGGTGAAGGTCGTCTCTGACGGCGAGTTCGGGAACTCTCTTAGGCATAATTTACCATCGGTCGAATACGCGTTCGTTCTTGACAAGAATCGACTGAGATGCTCGCACGCATTTCCTCTTCCGTAATAGCTCTTGAATTTCGGAGACGTGTATTCCTCTGGGTATTGGTATTCGACTACCTCGGTCAAATATGGCGTGTTTGTGGAATCGTAACTATCATGATTTACTACTCGGTAATTTTCTTCCAAGTATTTGGTGATTGCCTCCTGCGAGACCCCACGTAAAGATCCTTCCTCCCCGGCTGCTGATAGACACATTTTTTGTGTCTTATTTGTCCTACATTCTCTATCTTGTTATCACTTATTTTGTACTTATTATGGGTTTTTATGTCTTTGTAGGTATTTTTAGAAAATAAATATTTATGGAAAAATCGGCTCAAAAGTGATAAAAGCACAATTTTTTTTTACTAAAGGCACTCAGGATAGTTGATAAAGGCACTCGTAGCTTTGATAGGGGTACCCCCTTTCAATTTCAAAAATTCAAAAAAGGCGGGAAAATCTTTCTTTACATGTGAAAGATCCTGAGTTGTTTGGGAAACAAGTTTTATGGGATATAGATGATGAGTCGATATCACAACATGAAGACACAACTAAAACACGTCAAAGAGAGTGTTTCTTACTGTAAAAAATGGCTGAAGAATCCTTGTATCACCGAAAATAGGTTTATTCTCAGATTTGGATTACCTCGGGATTAGGGATTGGTTTTGGAGGTTGTTTGCATCCTTATCGACTAAGGAATGGTTATTAGGTTTCCATAAACCTATATAAAGGGCAACATATCGATAAAAATCAGTAGACAGAGGGGAGGGGAGAAAACCTCCGAAGCTTCAATCGAAAAAAATAAAGATTCCCTCGAGATTTGAGGGCTCTGTTGTATACAAAAAGGTTGTATAAAGTCAAGAAAAGATTGATGAAGGTTGGATCGAGCTCAGGAAGCTAAACAGAAGGAGAAAAAATCATCACATGAAAAAGTGTTCTGCTGCTGCTGAAGAACACGAAGAACAGAGAAAAGGCAAGGGTTTCTTTAAACGTTTTGCAACGTTTATCTTGAGCTTTACAACGTTTATCTTCAGCTACAATGGTTTCTTCAACCCATCTGCAACAAATATCTTAGCATCTGCAACGTTTATCTTCAGCTGAAAACACTTTTCTTCTATAACAGTGAGAACAGTGGTTTGCAACGCCGTTACACCCTTGCGAACCATCTGTGTTATTATTTTTTCTTCTTTTTACACACTTTTGATCCATGAATAATTGTTTTGAGAGTGTGTACATCATGAGGAGATAAACCCAACCACTGGGACAATGGAGGAAGCCATATTTCATGAATGAATGGTAAATATTTTTGATTCTTAATGAATTTTGCATTGATTTTTAACTGATATATGATTTTTCTTAATTAGTTGTGATTTTGTTTGATGGTGTATGCTGGGACTTAAGAGCTTTTGATGCGCTATGCTTGTGATCTACAATTAATGTTTTAAAAATCTACTTTTAGCAAAAAAACAGAGTTAATAAAAGAGCTATAATTGTTAAAGAATTATTGTAGAAATCAGTCAAAAGTGATTTTTCGTGGAATCCTGAGCTCCAGTTTCTCCAAATATTGTTAAAATCTTCTACTTATTTTCTAGTATAAATCAAAATTAGGTCTAAAATGAATCTTCACAAGTTTCAGTGAACGAACTATTTTTAGCACTTTTCTGAAACGATCATCTGCCTTCTTAGCCGTCTCCTTACCTACCATACTTTCTTCTTACGCTTGTCTAATGATATTTTGAAGTTCTTGCTGACGTCGCGCGTTTCCTTCCATCTCCGTCTGCATGTCTTGGAGGGTTTGCTTCTTTGGGACGCATCTCCTCTTGTTTGTTACTTGTTTTTATCGACTGCCACTCCTGATTTGTCCGCGGGAGGTGCTTGTATAATCGGAGTGATGACGATGGCTTTCCTAGTTGGTTCTCCATCGCTTCCATCTCCTTTCTCTATTATGACATCATCGTTAGCTGGCTGGTTGGTAGGCAACGTCGAGCGATATTTCCCGAGTGCATCTTGCTGGACTAGAGATGAGCCTCCCACTGTGGACGCCAAATATTTTAGGGTAAAATCATAAAATGGAGACCAATCCTAGACACAACAAGGACTACACCTTTCCTAGTTGAGTAAGAGAGATAAAAAGATCCCTTTCTTAGTACTATCCCTTTTCCTTTTATAGACTTTCCTTTTTTAGCTCACTACGACACATGTCTCTTCAAACCTCTCAGTATTACCAAAGTGTTATTTCCTCAATCCTACCCTTATTTCCCGTTTAATCCCTCCTTATCCCCATATTTCCATGGGTATTCTGCCAAGAGCTTGGGCCTAGTCACTAAGTTCTCATACGTCCATAGGTCCAACCCTATTTAGTAAAAATGACTTCCCTCATCAATGGATAGTCATTTATCATGTATCAACATATTGCATTACATAGTTTAGGAAATTAGTACATTACATTACATGATCTAGTACGCGTATTCTTGAATCTTATACATTAATACATCGCTAATGAACCTCCGAGCACGTTGGTTCAATATGGTGTATTCCCTCACGTGCATGAACATTCTTTCCCCGTTTCGAATTAGCTATAGGCTATTGAATTGTTCAACCTGAAATTAAATCGATCACAGGTTAGTATACGAACATCAAACAATGAGAGAGGGATAAACATGCCGAACTACTCACTTTCTCGCAATTAGAAGTTTGAGCATGATGCCCGTGAACTATTCTTATAATTTTATGGAACTCTCGCATTTCGCTTTTGATGTGGTAGACTCTAAACGCTAGGTCAGCCCATTTACGATGGTAAGGATTCCCGATGCGCTCATAGAAGAATTTTGTAACTCTCTTCCAAACCATCGAATAAATTTCATACAGACGTTCACGGAAGATGGGAATGAACGATTTAACGAGCCACAAATCCTCATCCGGTTCCCATTCCATTTCCCCGGCTCTATTTAAGTATTTGATGAAGTGGGAGTGAGTATAAGGTGTAAGTTTGGGGAAAGTTTGGCCAGGGATAGAGGTCCTTCTTATATATAGGAAGTTGCAACGGCTAGTTTTTTCGAAAACTCAAAATTTAGGTGAAATATTATGAATGAATCATTCGATATATAAGACCACATCGAATGATTCTGGGTTATTGAAAATGTCAAAAACTAGGTTTGATAGAATCGTTGTGTACATAGGTCTACATCGAACGATTCTAAGCTAAAAACAACAAAAAAAATTGGCATTTTCTCTTCTTAGAATCGTTCGATGTGGACATCCATATCGAACGATTTTATCGTCAAAAAGCAACAGAAAATTGGATTTTCTCAAGACTTAGAATCGTTCGATAATTAGTTTATCACCGAACGATTCTAGCCTAAAAAATCCAGAAAAAATTGGCTTTTTCTCTGCCTAGAATCGTTTGATATGGATGTCCTCATCGAACGATTGCAAACTCAAAAGGAAACAAAAACTTGGGATTTTATCAGGACCTAGAATTGTTCAATAAATAGGTCCTCATCGAAAGATTCTAGGCTAAAAAACAACTGGAAAAGTTTCGCATTTTTCTCTCCCTAGAATCATTTGATATGTATGTCCACATCGAACGATTCTAGATCCCTGGCAAAGATTTGGCATTTTTGCTCAGAATCGTGTGATAACTGTTTACACATCCAAATATTTCAAACTTGTAGTTTCTCCCAAGATTCAGAATCGTTCGATAGGGTTATCCTCATCAAACGATTATTGCTTTAAAAACTGCTTCCCACACAACAACTTAAAAGCCAAATATATAAATTCATTCCTTCATAGCATAATAATCATAATATTTTAAAATTCAAACGACAACATAAGTTAAAGCCATAATTATCCAAAGCAAAATCCATAATTATCCAAAGTGAAAGACATAATTATCATTAGTGAAAGACATAAGCTTGAAAAATAAGAATGCATTTATTCAACCTCATAACCTCCTTCCCCACGACCACGACCACCTCGACCTCGTTTGGCAGGTCCTTGTCCACTGCTTGATTCACCCCGAGCAGCCTTTCTCACTTTTGGTTTTCTTGTTGGCACCTGCTCCGCCGCCTCCCCAAACCTAGCACCTTCTTGTTCATCCTCCAGATCCCGATATTCTTCAATCTTCTCCTGGTTCTCCAAAACATGTTCTCCTCTCCCGATACACATTTTTGCTTTCTTGATCATATACGTGATTTGTCTTTTCTGTTTTCACTTCAAACAACGAACAAGTTACAAATCATGCTAAACCCTCTTAACATATACCATAAGAGACCACAACACGTACCGGAACATCGAGAGATCTTTCCCAGTCCTTGATGAAGGGCCTCTCGTCTATTCGTATCACACGAGTGTGAGAAATATTTAGGTAACACGACATATACTGCAGGACGGCTTCAACATATGAGTTCGCAGCCCTACCAATTCCGCATAGGTTAGACGGCCTACTCTCCTAAACACCTTGAGTTGGTAAAGGACGGTGGACAACCTCAATATCGTTCTCAAGGGAACTACATTTATCCATGTCAAATTTGAATGTGGTTGTATCAGTGATATCCTGCGCAACACCACATTGCCTCGCCACTCTTGTTGGGTTGTACATTACATAGCCTCTAGGGTGAAAATGAGGTCCATGGTAACAGTTGTTCCTGGAACCCAACCATCTTTCCTTCTGCAGAGTATTCCTTGTAAGGGTTAAAAACAACATCATCGGTCTTCAAGTTTTCCAGTTGCCGCCTCATCTCAAGGAGGTATTTATCATGATTCTTCATCTTGTCATTGAAGGAGTATTTGCTTCCAAAAAAGACTTCTTCCCAATTTCCTTTCATACTGGCCCTCACAGCAAACTTTTGGAAGTCCAAGTATATCCACAAATGCATCAACGTAGGAATATAGGTGAGAATAAGAATAGTAAGATAAATAAAGCTCCATAATTACACCCCTTGAATTACCTGGAGAAGGAACACATTCCCTCCGACTTGGGTTATGTCTACCTTATTACACTTTCTCATCTCATTCAACAAGTATGCAAGGCAAACAGTTCCCCAAAAGTAGTCGCGGACTTTCTCCAATGGTTCCACTAACTGGATATAGTTGGCGTTCACCCGAGAACCAGAAACATCAGGGAAGATAAAAGATCCCAAGATGTAGAGAACATATACGGTAGTGGTAGCAGTAATACAATACGAGGTCATCTCACCTCTTTCATGAAGATCCTTTGTTCCCGAGAACTCTTACCTGAGGTGGGTGAGATGAAATATTCTCTGTTTTTTCTCTTTCACCATCTTCATGTCCTTCGTGGTTTTGTCCTTATCCCAACCAAGTACCTTAAAGGTGAACTTGTATATATTCTCCCAACCAACCTCATTCACGTAGTTGGGACCCTTCACGTCTTTACCTCCAACGCTCAGACCCATGATCAACTGCACATCGTTTGGGGTTATTGTCACTTCCCCAAACGAAAAGATGCAGAGTATCCGTTTTCGCATAATATTTCTCGAGGAAAGAAGAAACAAGGGGCTTGTCATACCAAACCACAGAGTTCTTGATTCCATACATCAACCCCATTTGTTTGACGATATGTTTGACTTCGGGTGCTTCTCCATCAAGTGGCCATAACTCCATTTTGCTGATTGATGATTGGTGTTTTGGAAGAAGGACGCATCAGTGTGATCTTAAATAGTATATCACGACAAATTATAAAGTGCATTAATATTAAATAAAAGTAGATGATATATACAATAAGGTTGGGATACTTGCCATGGTTGCACAAATCTTAGTATCCCAACTGTTTTTGTACCCCTATAACAACTCTCCTCCATCACACGGTAACCCATGAATGGGCTCATTGGGGCCGCGACTTAACAACATCTCAGGCTTTGGCAAGTATGCTCATTTCTGCTTTCTTCCTGGCACTGCATCTTTATCTCCTTTTTGTTTTTGTGGTAGTTCTTGTGGTTGTCGTGGTGGTCCTCCACCTCCTCGTTCTTCCCCATCATGGATTTCGCTATCTTCCTTATCATTTTCCTCTTCACTTTGAACTTTATCAGATTGTGTATCAAAAAACAAAGAATTTTCTTCTCTTCGGTGCTCCAATTCAACCGGTTCATTGATGGAGACCGCTTTAGATTTGCCCGCCGAACCCCTACGGTGGTTAGACTCTAAGTTTTTACTGTCCTTTCGAAGAGGTCCCAAGCTCTCAGGAGAAGCAAAATCATTTTTTTTCTTCGATTTGTTTTCCCCTTTCTTAGACTTTCCTTTATCCCTAAAGAGTACGACAACATACAATAACCAACAATCGAGTTCAAGTGAATTTAGGAATTCCAAGAGTAGAATCGGCCATCACGATACATCCACATCCAACGATTCCTAACATGATACACTACATAATCGTTCGATGTTGGTGCTCATATCCAACGATTCTAGGCTAAAAAACCAACATAAACATTGGGTTTTTTCTCGAACCGAATCGTTCGATAGGAATGTCCACATCGAACTATTCTGAGAAATTTTATTTTCTTCTTCATCTTGAATCGTTCGATAGGGATGTCCACATCGAACGATTCTGAAAATTGTTCAGTTTCTTCTCGACCCATAATCGTTCGATAGGAATGTCCACATCCAATGATTCTGGGCCGATGTTCTTCCTGACGTTTCAGTTACTTAGGAATCGTTCGACGGGGGCATGAATATTGAACGGTTCAAATGGGAATTGTTGGATCTGGACATAAATATCCAACGATTCTGGTTTTCACAGAAAACCCAGAAATCAAAATTTTCAATATTTGAGTATGGGCATGTGATTGAAATCTAATTTAGAGTAATGGGATGATAGAAAAGTACATGATTCGAGCCATTGTGTGTGTGGGAGTTTCTTCGGCTTCCTTCGTTCCCGTTTTCTTCCTCGGTTGTTTATGTCGAATTGCTTGTGCAATTTTTGGATTGCTTCCACTAGGTAAAGTTGATCCTCCAGTGAGATGCTTAACTCGTTTTGATATTTTCGTTATATAGAAAAATCAAACGATTAATCGTTTTTTGAATCGTCGATTATCGACGATGTTTTGGTTTGAAATGAAAAAAAAGAGGGAGAAAAAAGAAGAAAAAGAAAAGAAAAATCCTTGTGTTTAGAAATGGAAAATAGGTTAGAGTAATTAGTTTTACTTTTAGTTTGTAATATTAAGTTTTTATAAAGGGTAATTTAGTATTTTCAAGCAAATTTAGACATCCCTTATCTACTAATATAGGGAACACAAAATTGAATAGGGCCAAAATAATTCGTGTAAGCCCCAATATAGCTAGAAAAAAAAGATCTAGAACATATAACTATCGCGTCTCAGTAACAAGTAAGAGTAGACAATGAAAATCATGCCTAGTTGAAAAAAGTGCATTGGATAGCCACATTAATATTTCTACGCTATTAGAAAAGATGAGTAGCAGAAATAAAAAGGATAGGAACATGCTACCCTTAGTAATTTGTTGGATTCTGCTAAAGGAGCGTAATA
The DNA here is from genome assembly GCA_023531435.1 of Papaver californicum. Classification (NCBI taxonomy): domain Eukaryota; kingdom Viridiplantae; phylum Streptophyta; class Magnoliopsida; order Ranunculales; family Papaveraceae; genus Papaver; species Papaver californicum. Next base: position 1,169,974 of record JAJJMC010025027.1, read on the forward strand.
GCCACGCGTGTCTGTATAGAAAGAGAGGACGCAATGCTGGTGAACTAATTTTCGTTATCATTTCCACCTTGTTTATTGAGGTACTCTGAATCATGGGCGGAGACTGTTTAGTGCAAGGGTGTGCATTTACACCCCTACCAAGCTGTCTCATAAACCTAATATGGAGATTCTTTTTTATTTAAGTCCATCTGTAAATCTATTTTTGATTCTTTGTACCTCATAGCCCAGCTGGAACAATGGTAAGTAAATATTTGCATCCCATAGTTAGAGGTAAGTAACGGGTGGAATATGTTGATTTGGTGTCATCCAAATTCAATCAATCAAAATGGTAGGTATTAGATTTGTATCTGTGTCCAATCCATCACCCGTAGATTAACATCTATGGAAGGGTGGGTGGGCAGATTGAATACGAATAAATCCACGGATTTCATATTTTTATTATGAAAAATGAAAATAGTTAATATTTTGACAATAAAAACAAATTTAAACATTAAATTCCTGAAATTTAAAGAATATATCAGTTATTACAACCAATGTAGTGAATCTTACGTCTCTGACCTATCTCGGTTGGGTCCAGATGCCGAGACAAAAATATCTTAGCGAGATAATCGGGAGGATCTAGGAGTACCTGTTTCGTCCTCTATTTTAAAACTAGTACTACATGTGTCAACTGTATCGATGATTCCACTTCAAGTTTTAAAATGAGACAACACTACTTTTTCTTTACATCACTTCTTCTAATTTTCTCTATCAAGATTCAGGAATCAAGTTCCTGAAGGATGAGTAACAAATCAATTTAAGAAGAAAGAAAGTTACTTTAAGAGTGTTTATGCCAAAATTCTCATCAGCATGAACAACCAATGATTTGTCAAAAGATCTAGATTGAAATCCTTATCTTTCATTTTATTACACTATATCATCTTAATGTTCAAATCAAGTCATCTAAGCATATCAATCACGAAGAAGATTAAAGAACAACAATTCACAAAATTGGACATTCCATTAGAATTACATCTATTAATTTCAAATTGTTTATAAGTATGGAAAAAAGTGTATACATACATCCATAATTTCATACTACATCACTCTGTAAATACATACCTAATAGCTTTTTTCCTAGTTCCAGTATCTTTCCTTCGTCTTTTTTCTCTTCCCAAATTTTCCGACCCCCCTCTCTGTTGAATGAACTTCTCTATTTATAGTTTGCTCAATGGGTCCCTATCTATCTTTTATGTTTGATGAGTCATGTTTTCCCGATCTTGTCTGTCAATTTATTGATTATCGTTCCACTGTATTCTTTTGGTCCGACACCTTTTGTCCCCTTACTTCCTTGCGTTCTCTATATTTTATGATTATCTTTGGATCAGGATAATCGTGTGGTTGACAGGCAGCTTCTTTCTTATGCATTGTCATGCTTTCGCCTTTTTGGCCCGTTACCTTGTACTATTGACACGTGCTCTTCGTACTTTATGAGTCATCTTCTTCCCGATCCTCAGTGCCATCTATGCAGTTAAAGTAATTTAAGCAATTAATGCTTTCACTTTTCCGCTCTATGCGCATTTATTGCTCCTGCTTTTCCCGTTCCATTTGCATTTAATGCTTTCTGTTTCGATCAGAATACTAACGCTTTCCCGTTCCATTTGCATTTAATGCTTTCTGTTTTGATCAGAGTACTAACACTTTCCTGATCGTACGTGTCGATCATGCAGCGATATTTTCAGTCTTTTACATCTGTCATCCACTCGAACTTTTATAAGGTTTTGATTGTGTGTTTCTCGCTCTTTTATAAATCTCTGCTTCTTTGCCTAATCGTTTTGACACGTGCTATTTTGACTTTTATTTCCTAACAGCTTGCCCCCCCCCTTTTTTTTAAATTTTTTTTTTTAACGGTTGATCCTGAGTTTCGAAAAAAGTAGAAGAACAATAGTTACTCTTTATCTATCATAACTTCTTTTCGCACGTTATCCCGTATTTTCTGTTAGCAGTAACTTCTATTATCACGTTTGTGTCAGTTAAATTTTTCGAGAAAATCAAATCTTTGCCTCGATTAACACCTTTTCCATTTTTGACGGTTCGTTTATCCCTCCCTCTTAAATAGGATTCAATCTTTTCTACTTCTGTTTTTTCTTCTTAAAGTTGCAGCTCTTTCTCTTCCTTAAACTTTTCAAATATTCTTATTATCTCTCTGTTATTCTCTCATCCTCCAACGATTCAAGAATTTTTGCATCAATCATATTTGCTCTACTTTCGATCAAGAAATTGTTTCCCTCTTTCTACATGTAAGTGACTTTCTAATCCTTCTGTATCTATTTTGTTTTGGTGTTTAACCATGATGAATATTGACTTTATGAAAACAGGGATGATTGAAATGGTGATTGTTTATGATTTTTCTTCCCTAATTGCTTCTTTTTATGAACTTGAATTTTTTGATTCCTTCATGCATTGATTCTTCCCTGTGTTTTTCGCAGATAAAAGATACATTTTCACTATGTCTTCGAGAACTCAAAATATTGCTCCTGAGATTGATTCTCAACACGATGATCATCCAGAAGTAAGGAGATCTTCTCGGAGTGATGCAACTAGATATGTCGCAACTCGGCATACTCGTGATACTGCATCTGACCCTTCTGTGGCCGTTAATGTTGCCCCCATGAGTAAGCGTGGACATGCCAGTTGTAGCTATAAATCAATGAATATTAAAGAGTTCAAAGAAAAACATCATCTCGAGGGATTCAAAGTTTCTCTTTATGGTGGAGATAAAGATGTAATGACTCTGGGAGAAGCTGAAAGCTTTAAGTATTCAACCAATAGTTTACTAATCTCTGCTGGTGCATTGGAGGCTGGGCTTCGTCTTCCCCTATATCAGCGGGATCATCCCTATCAGTTCGAGGTTCTTGCATCCCGCTGCAATGCTCCTCATGGTTTAGCTCGGTCCGTTATCCAGTATAACGGAAATTGGTGGCGGATACTTGATGAATGCAGCCTCCAGAGCGAAGGAAGAACTAACCTTACCTGTTATACTCCAGACACCACAGAGCAACAACATTATATAGTTGAAAATTTTCATACCACCTATGCGGATAGTGTTCTCCTAAGAAATTTTATGAAGTGGAGTGTTAGTCCTCTTCGCAAGTGCAGTTCGGGATTCCCCTTGTTGCGCGAAATTGACGATCTGAAGCTCAAGTATGTTCCGGGAAGTGGAGAAAGAGTCCAATTGGAACAAGAAGAAAGAATCCGATTGGATCATGACTACAGGTGGTACCGGACTCCACTAGTGATCGAAGGTCCTTGGGTATTTGGTCATATTTCCAAGGATGAAGTTCAAGATGTTCGTGGGCGTTTCCCCAATTACTTTCCCTGGAAATTAAATTTCAGTGATTACAAATTCGATTATGAGGTTCGCACAACTATTTTTTTTTATTTTTTTTTGTTGTTTTACTAAGTTTGAACTTTGTGCTACAGGTTGATCCATCTACTGAGCCCCATATTGAAGCGCCACCAGCACGCCCAATGCCCGGCGTGTAGATTAATGAGGGCAGGCAAAAAACTGATAAAGTGGAAATAATTAAGGGTAAAGGGAAGCGTAAGATGGTAGCTTCCCCAGAGAAGAAGAAAAAACCAAAAAGGTCAATAAATGCTTCTCTCACTCCCTCTGATAGAGAAGAAGGTGAGATTAGAGATTCTCCCATCCGACGCAGCAACATTGAGGGTGAGGGAACCTCACTTTCAAGATATTATACTGAGGGTGCGGACCAGACGATATCGGGACAGCCCGATGCTGTTGCGGAACGGTCCGTTGAAGCTTCTGATCCAGTAGTATTGGCAGCGGACCAGGATATATCGGGACAGCCCGGTGTTGTTGCGGGACGTTCCGCTGAAGATTCTGGTCAAATTGCTTTGGGAGCGGACCGGGCTATATCGGGACATCCCGATGTTATTGCGGGACGGTCCGCTAAAGCTTCTGGTCAAGCTGCATCGGGAGTGTCCGATACTATTACGGGTCATCCCGCTGCTACTGCAAGGGAGATCATATTGGCAGAACCTGTTGCTGGCTCTGAAGCTGCTCCCATTAAGGCTACACCGATAAATTTTTATTAGTCCTTGTCTCCACTTCCCTTTAACTTTGAGGTTGAAGCGGTCTCTCCCAAAGAGGGTATCATGACAACTGATAATCAACCAACTGTGGAAAGAGATGTTGAAGGAGGAGATGCTTATGATTAAAATATTGAGAGTGTCGCCCCTAGCACTTCAACCACAGAAATCCCAACCTTTCATCCCGAAGAGGATATTCCCGCAGCCATCTGCGAAGCAAATGCACTTTCCGGGATATTATCAACGGTTCTTCCTCACCCCAATGCTGATGTGCCTAATGCAGAGCCTTCATACTTGCAAGGAAGGAGGGTGATAGAAGGATTAAACCTTTTAGGCGATGAGAATGAAGCCTACAAGTGGTTCTTAGCAAAGGGGCTACTGAGTACTGCAGCTTTTCCAGAGATATGGAAATCCGATAGTGGTTCCATGTCTAGGCTGCGGAGTTCACTGGGAACTATCCCTCTGGAGGATACAAGGGAAGCTTGGTATGATAGCGAGTTCGCTGAACAGACATTCCCGCTGAACCCTCCTCCTTCTTTGGATCAAGCTCTAGCTTTTGCAGAGGGTCCGATGTATTCATATCCACAGCAAGTTCTAGCTCAGGTATGGCTGTTCATTAAAACTTTTGATTTGTTTCATTTTTTCTTCCCATACTCATGACTTTAATTTCACATCTTAAGCATAGCTCCAATTGCTTGTTTGCTGCATTCAAGTTTTATAAAGCTCGGGCTATTATGATGGAGTTCGTATATAAGAATGAAGCTGAGAAAGTGCAGCGAGAAAATGCTAATCTGCAGCAACAAAGTGAAAAGCTCCAACAACAAAATAATGATCTCCAACAACAACTAAAGAATCAAAATATTCTGAATCAAGGTATATTTTCTCACTCACTTGTTTTTTCTTTTATATATATATATATATATATATATTTTTACACACATGCTTTGGGACCAGCGGGGGATTCCGAACTTGTATTTAGGATGGAGCGTAGGATGACTCAGTTGAATGATCATGCGAGAGAGATTAATAGGGAAATGGGGGTTTTTAGATAAAAGTTAAAAAGATTGTCCGATAGTCTTGATCTGGCCACCTGGAGACGCACTAGAGCTGAATCAAAATATCAGCAAGCTAAGGAAACTTTGGTTCTTAAGGAGGCAGAGTTTAAATCCCTCGCTGGAGGTATATCCTTGGGTTATATGTTTTTGTATATAAAATTTCTTATAGTATTTAATTCTGTCTTTGTTCGATAGGCCTTGAAAAGAAACTTAATGAAGCAACTGCTCGGGCTGTGAAAGCGGAAAGAGATGTTGCTATTACAAATGGGAGAATTGAAAAGCTGAATAAGCAAATGGAAGAACATTCTTCTAAAGTGCAAGCGTTGCAAGGTGAAATAACTCTTTATGCAACCAGATCTAGAGATGCTCAATCCCGAATTAGTGTATTAGCCAGCAAATTTACAACATGCGAAAACATGCTTATGGATGAAAAAACAAAAAATGACAATCTATCAATAGAATTGAGTACTGAAAAAGATCAGAGATCCCGCTTGGATGAGCAAGTAAAAAATTATCAGCGAAAAATTCGAGAACTTCAATTAGATATTGAATATGGATGTGCTTATACAACGTGGGTGAAACAAGATGCAAAAGCAAAAATTGCAATGTCATTCAACACTTCCTTGGATCGTGCACAAGCTGACATCACTATACTCAATAGTCGGGCTCCTGTTCCGAAGGTTCCTCTGCAGCCATCTAGAGGCAAAATTCCCGATGCTTGATGATATCTGATTTTCTTTTTCTGTGTAACTTGTATTCCGGTAGATTGATTCGTAACTTAACTTGTAATTTGGGACTAATTTTGAGTTGGAATCTACCTTTGATAGCCTTTTGAACAATGCTATTCCTGCATAAAAAATAACATATTTGTATGAAATCATTCGGTTGATCAAATTATTTCATGAGTACATTGCATCGAAGTATTTATACCTCAAAACATGTAATTCGGGAACCCAACACATACGAGTCATACCCGGGCCAGGAGTAAGCTACAAGGTTAGTCCCAAACGTACCCTGAAAAGGATAACCATTGATTATATCATTAGGTATCCCTTCTTTATAAGAATGTCGCACTTATGGAAATTCTTTAAGGGCGTATACATACCTAAATTTTTATCTGCTTGAGTTACGATTGTTTCGCTAATCGTAAGCGTTCTCCATAATAAGATGTTCCTGGAGTAATTAATATTTTCATGTCAGGTATCTCTTTATCAGGAAATCCCATTGTCAAATGTGTTAATAATCAAGGATTTTCAAGAGAAGGTGCATTATTTATGCTTTACCTAACATGAATGCAATGTACTTTCGTAATTGTATTATCGATCAAGGATAATATAGCTTTAAATATTGTGCGTTCCATGGGTGTTGCGAAACTTCACCATGCATGTTTCGCATATAATAAGATCCTTGTCCTGCTGGTGCTTGTATTGTGTACGGACCATCCCAAGTTGGTGCGAACTTGCCTGCATTTTTATCCCGATGGTACTCCGAAATTTGTCTTAAGACATATTTTCCTTGAACAAAGTTTCGTAACTTGACTTTCTTATGGTAGTCCCGTGCCAACTTTCTTTGGTAATTTTCCATTTTCTGGAGTGCCACCTCTCTTTTTTCTTCCAAGTCATCTAATTTTTGCAACATTAAATCTGAATTTAGATTTTTCTCCCATGCTTCTGTTCTAGTTGTAGGAAAAATGACTTCTGTTGGTATAACTGCTTCCGTTCCATAAGTGAGTAGGAACGGTGATTCTCCAGTGGATTCTTTTCTTGTGGTGCGGTATTCCCATAATGTATTATGAAGTTGTTCGAACCATTGTTTGTAGTGCCCATCTAACGTTTTCTTTAGATTTGTTGCGATCGTTTTATTTGTGGCTTCGGCTTGTCCGTTACTCTGGGGATAAAACAGTGTGGTTTTATGTTTCTGAATGTTGAAAGCTTTTTCAAACAACATATCAATATTTTTTCCTTGAAATTGTTTTCCGTTATCAGAAACTATGGCTGCCGGAATCCCAAATCTACAGATGATATTTTCAAATAAAAATGTAAATACATCCGAATCCCTGATTCGAGCTAATGCTTTGGCTTCTACCCACTTAGTAAATAATCAGTGGCCACAATTAAGTATTTCCTCTTCTTGGTTCCCTCAACTAACGGACCTACAATATCCACCCCCCATTTTGCAAACGGCCATGAACTGAGTACATGATTAAGTTCTGTAGCATGTGCTTTGATTCTTTTTGCGAAACGTTGGCAGTCTTCGCACCTTCGTACCATGTTTTCCGAATCCTTGAGCATGGATATCCAATAATAACCTTGCATTTTGGCTTTCAATGCGAGTGAGCGTCTTCCACTGTGATTTCCTGCATCTCCATAATGTATTTCTTTGAGTATGCGTAATCCCTCCTTATGTGACAGGCATCGAAATAATGGTCCTAAAAAGGACTTGCGGTACAAGATTCCATCCCGGAACTGGTAATTGTCTTCAGTTGATTTTTCTTTGCTTCTTTAGAATTGGTGGGTAATATTCTATCTTATAAATATTGGTGAATTGGGATCCTCCAATCTTGTACGTTTAACTCATCATCTGCTTGTTGAGGCATAGGTGCGGTGTTTTGTATTGCTGGATCATCAATGTCTTCGGTTACACCTTCTTCTATGTTTTCAGCTGTCTTTAACTTTATGGATGGTTCATATATTCGTCCGACTTTTATGGCTGTAACATTGGGATCTCTTATCATTGATGAAATGAATGCTAGTGCGTCAGCATGTCGATTCTTGTCTCAGGACAGATGCCGAAAAACTATACTTGGAATACGATTTGCTAGAGTTTGCACAAGATTTTTGTACTCTGTCAAATCTTCAACGAATGTTTGGTATCTTAATTCGACCTATCGAATTATCAACTGTGAATCGCTTGTGAGCCGGACATTTGTGATTCCTAATTCAATGATGAGCTTGAGAGCATGAACCACAGCTTCATATTTTACTATATTATTTGTATGCTCATCGAACTCGAGTCGAAATGAATGTATCATCCGTTCACCCATGGGTGCAGTAATTACAATGCCAATTCCCGCACCTTCCTTATTTCGGGACCCATCAACAAAGACTTCCCACCTTTGTGAATTTGCAGAGCTCAAAATATCATGTGGATCCTCTTCCTCACATCCTGGAAATCCTTTAATACAAATGTACAATAAAAAGTGAATAATCAAAGTGATGAAAATTTTAATGATAAAAACTGTGATTGAATTAATTTTTATAATTTTTTTTACGCCTATCAGACCTTGGATTTCATAATCTTCCTCAATCGGGAAGTCCGCAAGGAAATCAGCTAAAACTTGAGATTTTTGTGCAGTTTACAACTCAAAAATGATGTTGAATTTCTCTATCTGTGCATTCCATTTTTTGATCCTTCCAACTTTCCCGGTGTTCTTCAATACTGATTCTAATGGTGCTTTGCTCGGGACACGCACATAATGTGTGAGAAAGTAAGTACGTAATTTTTGGGTAGCAAAAACCAATGACAAAATGAGTTGCTCAATTTTGGTGTAATTTCTTTCTGCTGAATTCATGGTCTTGCTAATGTAATATACAAGTTTCTCCATTTTTTCATTCGTACGTACCAACACTGCACTTATTGCATCCTCCGTTGCCGCAATGTACAAAGTCAATATTTCTTCAGGTTCTGGCTTCTGCAACGCTGGCAATGTGGCAAGATGCATCTTTATGTTTTGGAAAGCTTGATCACATTTTTCATTCCAGTCAAATTTATTTTTCTTTTCGAATATATCAAAAAATGGTTTGAATCTTTCTGAAGATCTGGCAGTGAACCTACTGAGAGCAGCCAAACATCCATTTAATTTCTGTACAGTTTTAATGCTCTTTGGGGATGGCATGTTCGTTATTGCTTGAATTTTCGCAGGATCAACTTCAATGCCATTCTTTGTAACCAAGTATCCCAAAAAACGTCCTGATGTCACACCTAAAATGCATTTTTATGGATTGACCTTCATTTTAAATTTCCACAATGCACCAAATATTTCAGCGAGATCTTGTAGATGATCCGCAAATAATTTACTTCTTACCAGCATGTCGTCAACATAGACTTCTAAAATTCGCCCAATCCAAGGTTTAAATATAGCGTCAACCAAGCGTTGATATGTTGCTCCTGCATTTCGTAATCCAAATAGCATCCTGGTATAACAATACAACCCCCGTGGGGTGAAGAATGCAGTATGTTCTTGATCCTTCTCCGCAAGTGCAATCTGGTTGTATCCCGATTGATCGTCCATAAAGGACAATGCCTCATGGCCTTGCACGACGTCCACTAGCTGATAGATATTGGGAAGTGGATAACTATCCTTTGGGCATGCCTTGTTTAAATTGGTGAAGTCTATACAAATTCTTACTCCACCAGTCTTCTTTGGAACGATCACCATGTTGGAAATCCATGTTGGGTATCGTACCTCACGAATGAATCCTGCATTTAAGAGCTTTGTTATTTCTTTTTCCACATGATCGTGATATTCTGGAGCGACCTTGAGTATCCGCTGCCGAAATGGTGTTGCATTGGGTCGTATTCGCAATTCATGTTGTACAATACTGGGGTCTATCCCTGGCATGTCCTCCATTTTCCATGCGAATACGTCCACAAAATCATGAAGAAGCTTGATCAAATTTTTATCCATATCAGCCTTCATCAGCGTTCCAATTCGTAGCTGCTTGGGAAATTCTGTAGTGCCAATATTCACAATTTTGGTTTCTTCTATAGAAGTGAAAACAGGTTTGGGAACTCCGATTGATGTTGGAGTTCCTTTTAATTGCTATGATGGCAGTCTTTCGGATTGTTGGTTTGATGAATTTCTTTGATTTTTGCTGCTCTCCCCTATTTCATTTGTAATTTTTGGTCTGATACTCTATTTTAAGTATCGGTCTGTTTCCTCTTCTTTTGCTTTTGCCTTGGGGTCTTTTTTCTTATCCCGCCGTTGTTGTTCCCGCTCGCTCTTCATTCATCCATACTTCCGCCAAAATACATAATTTAGCGTCGTCCTGATCTCCTCTTATCTCTATTTCCCCTTGTGGTGTTGGGAATCGCAAGTATTGGTGATAAGTTGAGATAACACCTTTCAACTGGTGTACCCATCGTCTTCCGATAATTGCATTGTATGGGGATGGAGCATCCACAACACTGAACCTTGTCAAAATATTTATCGGTCCAGCAGAGACTTCCAAATACATTTCTCCCTTTGGTCGTGAAGCTATTCCGTTGAATCCATAGATTACATAATGAGATGGAATTAATTGATCTTCAGTGAGTCCCATTTTACAAAATGTATCATAAAACATGACATTCAAAGAACTGCCCCCATCCAGAAGAATTTTCTTGACATTCCATCCGGACATTGGTAAAGTAAGGACCAGAGGGTCATTATGCATTTCGATTTCTTGATCCACCTCTCCCGCTGAGAAAGTCAAGGGGGATGCCAACCAGTCTTCCCATGATTCTGTTATCCTTCCTGATACTTTAAAATTTCATCATCTCGGACCCTCTTACATAATTTTTTGTCGATCGCAGCATTCACATTTATATCTTTTTTCAGAAAAAGAAATCATATTGATTGTTTGTTTGTTGTATGGGATATAAACTTCCTTCCCTTTATCAGATCTTGTTGTTGGTTCGGGTGCTTGAATAAATTCTTTCAACTCTCCAGCATCAACCATCCTTTGTACCAGAATAATGAAATAACTACATTGATCTGTTGTATGCCCTTTATAGCAATGATACTCACAGTAGATCTTTGATTTCTGCGTAAACTCCGGTTGTCGCCCTTTTGAGAGCGGCCACGGAAAGTCTGGTTTATTGTTTATGATTTTGAAAAGTTCAGAATATGAAATGTTTATTTTTGTAAACACTCTTTCTTGAAATTGGTGAATGAACTTTATGTTATCCCCTATTCGTGGGCGCTTTGATTTGTTAGCTTCAGCTTTATTAGAATTTTTTTTCTTTGGTTCTGGTGATGTTTCAATTGAATTTGTTCTTTTTGTACTACCTTGTTGTCGTGAGGTTATCCTTGGACATTGTTCTTGAACGTCTTGTAGCCTTTGTTTCTATTATTTCTCTAAGTTGCCCCTCAGTTTTCGGGTTATTGCGATGAATGTCAACAAAAAGCTGGCATCTTCGGTCTGTTATTCCCCACTTGTAATGGTTAACCGCAGCATTTGAATCAACATTTCCGATCGCCTGGAAAATTGCATGCCATCGGGCTGTATAATCTTGAATTGATTCTTCTAGCCATGAAGCAAGTGAGTATAACCTATCTATCCCTGAATCGACGGGTTTGTTATACATGTAGGCCTCGAGGAATTTCCGAACTAATTGCACATATGATTGAATGGAATTTCCTTGCAATTTTTCATACCATGCTAATGCCGAATCTTTCAAACTTGAGGGGAAACACCGGCACATTATAGCATCATTTCGGTCCCAACGTGACATCACCCGATTGTAATACTTCAAATGCGAAGTCGGGTCCCTTGTCCCATCATAACATTCAAACGTCGGAATATTGTATTCTCGAGGCAATTGTGCACATGCTAAATGTGGAGCCAATGGTGTTCGCTTGGCTTCCTTCAACACTTCTTCTATTCTCCCTCCTTCTTTATTCTTCAAATTTTTTATTTCATCCTTCATTTGTTCCATTGCTTCAAAACACCTTTGCCATTGTGTACGTTGTATCTCCTGGCCTTCCCGCTGCATCCTTGCTCGAGATGATGATCCCGCTAATACCATTCTTTGATCACGGTTGTTCCTTACACTTTTGGGTGTTTGTCTACCAGAAGTTACTTCTTGATCTCGTGGTCTTGTTGCAGCTGGTCTCTCCCCACCCTGGTCAGAGATGCAATTCGATTAGTACATGCTTTTTGTTCCCTCCGCATCTCATTCATTTCCTCTATCAAATTTTGTAAGTAATTTACATTATTTCGGGTATCCTCCTGAGGTGGAGAATGATTTAGGGCTATAGTATTTGATGCATATTCTTGAAAAGGTGTATGGTTTCCTGAATCACTCTGTTGAACCTCTGTCTCACTCTCTTCTTCCCTTTAGCGATAACTTCCACTTGTGTTACTTTCTTGATTTCCAGAATTTGCTTCTTGTGACATATCTTCTTCTGGATTGTTTTCCCTTGGTTGTTTCTTTTCTTTCTTGGATGCTTTCTGAAAAATTTCCTTGTGCTAATAGCTTTAAAAAGTTAGTCATATAATTTCAACAAGCTAATTGATCAAAGAAACAAATAAAAACAAATTTATGGATCTCCTAATTCTTTTGAAATCTAACTATATTTTTGGTGGAGAGAAAAACAACGTCTATCATAACACTTCTCCAATCTTAAAATTTACACGCAAAATAAAAGAAATCAGTTACTAAGAAAAATTCATTCATACTGAAGATTCCCAAGTTTCATCGAAATTCAACTTTAATTTTAAAAATCATACAAGTAATTTCTTGCAATAAAATTCTTCTATTAGTAAGAATTCATTCAAGACAAAATTTTCGACATTTCACCTTAATAAAAATCTTCCATATGATTACTAATCTCCTGGTACTAAATTTCTCTACTTTTAAATACAAAAAATAACAGAAAAAACCATTTTTCTACAACAGGTAGGATAAACACTGTCCTTGTTTCTAGCGCCAAATTGTTTATGCCAAAATTCTCATCAGCATGAACAACCAATGATTTGTCAAAAGATCTAGATTGAAATCCTTATCTTTCATTTTGTTACACTATATCATCTTAACGTTCAAATCAAGTCATATAAGCATATCAATCATGAAGAAGATTAAAGAACAACAATTCACCAAAATTGGACATTCCATTAGAATTACATCTATCAATTTCAAATTGTTTATAAGTATGGAAAAAAGTGTATACATACATCCATAATTTCATACTACATCACTCTGTAAATACAAACCTAATAGCTTTTTCCTTGTTCCAGTATCTTTCCTTCGTCTTTTTTCTCTTCCTAAATTTTCCGACCCCCCTCTCTGTTGAATGAACTTCTCTATTTATAGTTTGTTCAATGGGTCCCTATCTATCTTTTATGTTTGATGAGTCATGTTTTCCCGATCTTGTCTATCAATTTATTGATTATCGTTCCACTGTATTCTTTTGGTCTGATACCTTTTGTCCCGTTACTTCCTTGCGTTCTCTATATTTATGATTATCTTTGGATCAGGATGATCGTGCGGTTGACAAGCAGCTTCTTTCTTATGCACTGTCATGCTTTCGCCTTTTTGGCCCGTTATCTTGTACTATTGACACATGCTCTTCGTACTTTATGAGTCATCTTCTTCCCGATCCTCAGTGTCAGCTATGCAGTTAAAGTAATTTAAGCAATTAATGCTTTCACTTTTCCACTCTATGCGTATTTATTGCTCCTGCTTTTCCCGTTCCATTTGCATTTAATGCTTTCTGTTTCGATCAGAGTACTAACACTTTCCCGTTCCATTTGCATTTAATGCTTTCTGTTTCGATCAGAGTACTAACACTTTCCCGATCGTACATGTCGATCATGCAGCGATATTTTCAGTCATTTACATATGTCATCCACTCGAACTTTTATAAGGTTTTGATTGTGTGTTTCTCGCTCTTTTATAAATCTCTGCTTCTTTGCCTAATCGTTTGACACGTGCTATTTTAACTTTCATTTCCTAACAAAGAGATCATACAAAATAGAGCATTCATGTCTTTGAGAATATTATTAGTTTGCTAGGTATCTACAAATTCAAACATTCTTCAATTAAGTTTCACTGGACGTTAAGGTTATATATGGCATAACAACGTAATGTTACCAACGTGATTTGAGAAAAATCACAGAAAAAAAGAGAAATGGATCTATTTGAAGTAAAAATGGAGAAGAATAAGGAAAGAAATTGATAAGCTTTAATCTGGTTAAGAAAGTTATGAATTTAATTGACCAAGAAAAATGGCGAGAAAAAAGGAAACAGTATCTTGGACTTTATTAGTTTTCAAAGACTATGTATATACCGCTTAACTCGGTGTTTCGGATAGGTAAACTCAGCCGAGATCGACGTTTTCTCGGAACTTATCTCGTTTTGGCGAGATTGTATGTTTCGTCTCGGACTACCTTCGATACCGAGATTATCGCAAGAATCTTGACCGAGATGGTCAAAATTAACTACATTGATTACAACATAACAATGTTTTTTTATCGATCAAGAGGAAATTCATTAAAAAGAGAAGGTACTTAAGAGGGGTACCTCAACCCAATGAATACAGCCGGAAACCGAAAAAAGGAGAAAACCGAAACAAAAAATAAAAAACAACCCTACGCAACTAGCTACAAAATTATGGAGGACGAAATAAAGAATCCCATAATGCTATTACCATATTTGTCGTTAGACATAGCATTCTAGTATTTGCTTCGGCTCAAAAGAACGCTTGAAGTTTAATGTTTCTAATGAGACTTCCCAAGGTTTTCTTTTTGTTTTGGAAAACCCTTGCGTTTCGTTCCTTCCATATACACCATCAAATTGAGACTGGGACGTTTCTCCAAATTCTATTGAGTCTTTCGTCTCCCCAATTAGAGTTCCAAGACTTTACATTTACAGTGATGCTAGGAGTATAATTCCAATGTCCCCTAAAACCTTCTACAAAGTACTCCCATATTCGTCGTATCCTCCAACACGAATAAGTGTGCGCTAGTCTCATCGTTTTCATCACAAAAGCAACAAATTCTAGAAACTTCCATTCCCCTTCTTAGAAGCTTATCCTTTGTCATTATCATATCATGAGAGAGTAACCAAAGAAAGAAGTTGATTTTACAAGGGTAGTCCCGGCTTCAAACAACCTCGGAAGAGTAATTTGTGTCATCTTGCTCTTCTTCACTCCTATTACCATCCTTGACCGTATAATGGCCATGCACCTTTCCAACCCAAATTCGGCTATCCGCAACACCTTCTTGAATGTGGAGGGATGTGAGAAGATTGGAAATGGTTGACACTTCACGAGAGATGGGAGGAGAGTACAACATAATAATGTTAAAATTATAATAATGTCATCCAACAACCAAAAGTAAAATTTAAAGAATATATTCATTGTTTGCTTGCAAATTTGATTCATCGGCATAACTAGGTTAGAATGAAGATATGAAAAGTTATATAGTACCTTAAAAATACACATATGTTCTTCTGTATTTTATAAATTTTCTATTTACCCTTAAACATAGTGGGTACGGATGTCTAATGAATTTCTAGATTTGCACCTACACTCAATCCATTATTTAGTGGATTTTAAAAATGTATCAATGTCCAACCCGTCCATGAACAGGTTAGGTGTCCATCCGCCAAACTATGGATGGATTGGGTTAGGTTGGCAGGTTTGAGTTCATATATTCACCCTTACCCCTACCCCGTTCTAGAAATCTTGACTCCGCCCCTGCTCTGAATTAGATACTTTTGAGACCATTTTATTTCTAATAGCGGCAGTTCGATCTTGGTAGTTATGAGGGTGAGAAACCTTCTGAATTAGATACTTTTGAGACCATTTTATTTCTAATAGCGGCAGTTCGATCTTGGTAGTTATGAGGGTGAGAAACCTTTGATCGAACTTTTAAATTTTTAAAATTCATCTTCTCCATCATACTTAAATCAACCAAAAATCTCACCACTAGGGTTGTACAAGGAACAATTTGATAAGGTCCTGGAATAAATTAGAATCAAAATTAAGGATAACGATTTTTAAACTTGACCATAGAGAACCATGTTCAAAACAATGGTTTGATGTGAAACCTTTCGTTTTCCAGAACATAAAATATTGGATTTTCACCGTAAACATGTCATGTAATATTCAATCAAATCCGGATCAAGTTCACGAACAACATAATTAATTTAGACAGTCAAGTAGCCATACACATATTAATTAGCAGTTACAATTGCAACAAAAGAATTATGACAAGTTAATTCAGTCTATAACATTTAAGCATGAAACAGTAAAAAAACATCATCAATCTCTTAAGAAATTTAACTTTTACGGATAAATAAAAAAACAAATGATAAAAAGTATTCCACTACTATATTTATATTTAATAATTTATCTTGGCAAAGTTAACCTAAAGTAAACCCATAACATAACAAAAGCCCCATAAAGGGACCAGAATTGTTGTTTATTTAGAGAATCGTTAATTTAAGGAGTATTAATTTACCATACAATGGTATAAAGAAACAAAGTGACCACATTATTACTAGGGCTGCACAGGAACCGATCAAAATTAAAAGATCGGACCGGAACCGACGGAACCGTACTCCTAACGGACCGAACCGAGGGTACATGGTACAGGTATAAAAAATGAGAATCGAGTACAATCGGGTACAATTTACAGGTACTACCCCGGAACCGACCTGTACCAGACTGATTGTACCGAGTTTATGAACTAGTTCATGATAAAGTTGGATTCGTGGCAGCACTGAAGCTTGAGAACGAGGTAGGATTTGAGTCTGTGGGGTCGAAGCTTAATGGAGGCAATAATGATCAAAGGAACTGTTGGCTGGTGGATGTAGGATATTAAGAAGATGAGCAGGGAACTCGAGCTTCGCAGTTAGATTGAGGGAGCTTTGTTCGAGTGAGTAGCACCAGTTATGGTGATTGACGATGTGTGTACAAGAATTCAGTATGGAAAGTTAATGGAGTTTACTAGCAGGGAAGTTTTGCAGCTGTGGTCGAGTATGAGTCTGTCATGGGCTAAATCAGCGAGAGAGGGGTTTCTATTGGTCGAGTCTATGAAGAAGATATTAGCAGTGATAGCTGTGATGATTAATTGAGCTTCGCTACTGTTCTTGGTGAAAATAACTCGACACAACAAGGAATATGGGTTTGTATGGTTCGAGCAGATGATGAAGGCAGTGAATAAAGAAAGAGATAGAGCTAGGAACTTGGTTGCTGTAAACTCGATAAAACAGAGACGTGAAAAGTTAAGCTTGCTGCCATCAATTAGGTGATCAATCAAAGGGATTGATGAGTTCTTTAAGAGTTTGAGGCGACTACGGAAGTTGGGTTAAGAGTTAAAATTGAAGACTTCAGCGAGAATTCAGAAAACAATCGAGTTATACTTAGATTTGTCAATTTTAAATTAGAAAAAAAAGGGTACAGGTACAAGAACCGACCGAAACCGAGGGTACAGGTACAAGAACCGAACCGAGGTAGAGGATACAGAGTACAGGTACACGAGTAAGGAACCGACCATAAGAATGTACAGATACAAGGTTCTACCAAGAACCGAGCCGAACCGACCTTTGTATACCCCTAATTATTACACAAGAAAACCGATTGATGTTAATATGAACTCCATATTCCACAAAAGTGAAACAAAACCCCCAAATTTTATAAAAATATATAACTTATATATTTTTAATTTTTCAAGAATACCAATAATAGGCTTCCGTATTCTCTGATTTTCATTCCCATTTCAAACAAAAATATAAACCAAAGTTTCCTCGATTCAAAACATATGAATTGATTTCGATATTAGGTCGTCAGGAAGAGCTAAATAGATTTTAACTTCGCACGATTTGATCCAGTTGCTCTAAAGTCCAGGGGAGAATCAACTTGGATTAGAACCTTAGGGATATGAACCCCAAGTGAGTATTCAACGAAAACCTCGTCTTGATTTTCGTCCCAAGTAACAATAAGCAAAGATTCTTCGAATTTGTGATGAATTTTCAGGGTTTGACGTTGTGTTGTAGGCTTGATATAGAATTAAAAATAAATAATTCCAAGCTTGAAAGAAGGGATTGAGCTTCCCATGCACGTTGATTTCTATTTTTCAGGGTTTTAAATTTTTTAGTTGTTTTGATTTCTAATTTTAATTTCACAGAATTTAAGTTTTTTTTGTACAAATATCTCAATCGTTAATACCGTTGGGAAGTAATTCGTCATTTTTATTTTTTTTTCTTATAAACATCTTTTTATTTACCGGTGATATTTTCGGTTATGTTTTGGTGATATTTTCGGTTATGTTTTGGTGATAAATTTATAAGTTTGTGTTGAAACAACGTTTGGTTTTAACTATTTTTTTTTGAATATTTATCGAAGAAACCAATGATTTTGGTGATACTGTTAGTTTTTGTTGAAGGAAGGTTTGATGTCAATTATTTTTAGTAGAGTATTTTTTGACAAAACCAATAATTTTTTAATAGGTCAATTTTTATTGAAACAAGGTCTGGTTTTAACTGTTTTTATCGTTTTCACTGTCAAAACCAATATTGTTGGTGATATAGTAAATTTACGTTGAAACCAAACATATTGGTTTCAACCGATTATGTCAAAACCAGGGTTGTAATCATTTTCGGTTTCAACTGTCCGAAAGGAAAAAAGTCTGACTTGAAGCTAACTCGTCTGACTTGGAGTTGACTCTGTCTTACATGGGATTGACTGGATCTAAATCGGAATTGATTTGGAATTGGTTTGGTGTATTTTGTGTTATGTTGGGTTGATTTAAAGAACAAAGGTACTCTAGAGAGGTTTGATTTTGGGAATTCTTTTGTGTTTTTTTTTTTTTACGGTTAGGGTTTTTATTTTATAAGATAGAAGTTTTAGATGTATAATCCGCGCTTTGTTAACTTAATTAAGTTCTATTGTATATACGTTTGTTTGTTGTTTTTATTTTATAAACTGAATTTTGTTATTTTTTAATTCAAGTGATTTAACTGAATAGGATTGAAATTTTACGCATTTGGGAATATATTTGTGTGTTTTAAGTATAAATAAGTTTTGGTAGTTTTCTCCCGTGTCGGACGAGGTTTAAAACTATTATTCGTACTTCTTTTCAATGATGGTCTGACAAGTATTTTAACATTAGGTTCCTTTTTTGGCCGACTGTTGAAAAGTGTTTTCTTTTGTAAGAACACAAACTTTTCAAAACAACATTTGAGTGCTAGTACGTTTGAGTGTTAATTTGTGATAAGTCGTCCTTACTATGTAAATTTATTTTAACCAATGTAGTCAACATCGGATTTCGGTTTATCTTGATTCCGACCGAAATATTTTTATAATTTTATATCAGAGATATTATCGGTAAAATATTGGTTCCAAATTTTATACATCTAATATGTATATAAAACATTTTTCACGCATTACACTTGTTAAGTTATATATATATATATATATATAATAAAATACCATAATTAAAAAAAAAGGGGCAAATCCTGGGTTACACTGACGCGGACACAAAGTATTAAACCATGTATAATGTTACTAATGAGTCAATCCAGATTTTGTTGTGCAACACAAATCCCATTACTGTGCATCCAGGCAATCCCAAGTTATTGTAAGACCAGTACTATTGTGGGGACAGAAAATTATCTCGTCACGTGTTCGCATCACAACACATAAACATGAGGGAAGCATATTTCTAGGGAATACCGAAGCGATACTCAGTCAACATAGGGATCTTCGCCTAGTACTAAGAGGGAGACGCGTATAAAGCACTACCAGAGAATCGACGACTATATTTGAATTAGACAGCTGGGCATTTAATGCGCGAACTGAACGGTCATATCAACAGCATGTTAACTGTCATGACAAGTGGCGAACTACTATTGGATGAAGAGCAGATGATCAACGACAGCTATAGCAAGGCCTATGGAACGAATCTAACAGCGAAGTGAAATACTAGCGAAGCAGAGTTCATCTCCGAGTAAGTTATAGTAAGATCACCCCGGCGAAGTCAACTATGTCCGAAGTAAATTGTACTCGAAGCAAATTGTATCCGAGGTCTTATGAACCAAATACTAGTTTTATATTTTGGCTATAAATAGGCCTGTGAGTAACTGTATTGGGGTTGATCAATTCTGTTAGGTGTAAGAGAGAGAACTATTGTGTAAATTCATAAGCAATCATCTGCGCTTGTAACCATCATCATATCATACTGAAAAACCCTCTCGTGGACGTAGGTTTTAACGCCGAACCACGTAAATCTCTTGCGTTCATTGTTCTTTATTGTTGTGAGAGTTTTAATCATAAGATCCAGGCGGAAGATATAAAAAAGATCTTTAGGATTGTTCTTGGGTGTGTTGTGGGATTTCCTGCAACTACATTTTGGCGCTAGAAACAAGGACCTCAAAAGAGAATTTGTTCTACCAGTTCTTTTAAAGTTTTGAGAGATTTCATAAGAGTTTGTTTCATTTTTGCATTTGTTTGTTTTTCAATATATATATATATATATATATATATATATATATATATATATATATATTTAGATTTTTGCTAGATCCAGAGTTTTGTAGTTTCATACATAAATTTTTTTTTTTGTAGATCTGAGTTTCTAAGAGCAAGTCTCTGGGAAAACAGTAATCTAAGAAGGAGAGGTTCGAAATATTTAGAGTTTTTCAAAACACAGGTCATAGGTATGGTTAACAATATTCTAAAAATAATTTTTTGGTTTTGAACTTCATAAGGATAATATAGAAAAAAAAATTTAGTTTTCAAAAGAGTTTCGCAGCAGGATTTTCAGTTTTTACAGGTCTACATCAAAAGGATTTTACTCTCGAAAAAACATTACTTCTAATAAATGAATTATAAGTAATTAGATAATCTTTTTTAAAATCTACCTAGGATCTGCTGCAAAATCATTGGCCTAGGTTAAACATTTAGTATTGAAACGAGGATATCAGATCTAGGGTTTATAAACCTAACTTTCCTAATCACAATCATTGGATCCATATTCAATATAGTGAATTATGGGGGCCACTGATAGGAACTCGTTAAAGGAGTACATAAACATCATTTTTATTGTGCAGAAACCCTAGTGAGCAGCGATGGTGTCAAAATCAGAAAGAGAGGTCCAAAGAAAAAGTACTAGGGTAAGGAGAAAGAATATGGCGAACCAAAGGAAAGGCCGTCAAGAGGACGAGACAGAAGGAAGGAATGGTGAGGAAGAAAGAAGAGCGGCTCCCGAGCGAAGTGTTTTGTTACGGAATATTAACGAGGAAGAATCCAGAGAAGAATCCCACGTGTTTACTGATGGGGATCAGTCTGATGATGATCAAGAGTTGATAATGAAAGAAATAAAAACTAAGCTCGCAAAAGTTAGAGAGGCAAAGAAGAAATTATCCCAGGATCGAGAGCTACTACGAAATAAAAATTTGGAACTAGAAGAACATAACCTAAAATTATAGGAAGAAATTCCTTAGAAGTCAGAGTCATCAGTAGCGTATACACACAAGTACCGAGATCCAAATAAGAAGCGGAGAGGAAATCGTGGGGATAGCCAGTAAGATGGTGATGCGAGAAAGCGTCAAGAAGAAAGGGAACATCAATTGAAGAGGTCCAAGGAAATAACTGTGAATCAGGAGGTGATGAAAGAACTAAAACATATGAGAACCATGATTCAAGGTTTCCAGAACAATGACAAGGAGCAGCAACTGACAGATGCATTAGCAGAGGAGAAGCGATCACCTTTCAGTGTAGATATTCTGTATGCAGCCCTACCACCTAAATGCACAATGCCAACTTTTGGAAGCATCTTCGATGGAACTGAGAACGCTATACAACATATTAAGGCATATCAACGATCGTTACTGCAATGGGAACACAAAGATGAAGTGATGTGCAAATACTTTCCTTCAAGTTTAAAAGGCGAGGAATCGGCATGGTTTGATGCACTTCCTAAATATTCAATCATGTCATTTCGAGAGTTGAAAAAAATGTTTCTCGCAGCCTACATATACAACAATTTTCTAAGACCGGAGTTGAGAAATTATTTAGCTTAAAGCGAAAACCAAGTGAAAGTATGCGAAGCCTATTAAATAGGTGGAGGATATTGTGTAGCGGAGTTATGGGTCACGAATCTGAAACAAACTTAGTTCGAGGGTTCGTGAATGCATTTTTCCCGACTGATCTGCTGTATATGGCTATATTTCTTACGAGCAATTCAATCATTCATTTGGCGAGGACTGAGGCAAACTTCCAAAACAACATCATGGGCAGGGTGCATAAGCGAGACCATTATGGAAAAACGATCTTTAGTGTTGAAAAAGCCCAGCCCTTGGAGAAATGGATGGCGCAGCCAATTGTATTTTTAGCATCTGAAGCACCTGAGAACGGGAAATTGCATTCGGATCCTCTGGTGGTCGCTCTGAAAATGAACAAATGGGTAGTGGATAAAGTCTTGGAGGATACCGGAAGCTCAGTGGACATCCTTTTCTATAGTACGTTCAAGCGAATGAACTTCCCAGATTCTGTACTCATCCCGTCAACCTACAACATTTACGGATTCAATGGAGGACCCTCCAGATCGAAGGGAGAGTTCACCTTGATAGTATATATTGGAAAGTTGGAAAATATAACTAATTTTTGTATAGTTGATGTTGAGTCACCCTATAGTGCGATCATTAGGAGACCATGGATCCATGGAATCAAAGGAATAACCTCCACTTATCACTAATGTTTGTGTTCTCCAACACTGGATGGGGTGGCAGAAGTAAAAGGAGATCCTGCTGAAGCAAAGTATTGCAATGATGTGGATGATCGCCAATATGAGGAACGAGCTGACAAAATCAACAAAGAAAAGAGGTTAAAGTATAAGCAAGTTAAAAATAACAGAAAGGAGCAACAAATGCAAGTGTACGAAGTGAATGCGGCAAAAAAAAATGGATTTCCGAGTGAAGATACAAATAAGGAAGGCTCGTCAACATATCAATTAAAGGGCCCAACTCTTCTCGGAGAGCCAATGATGAACTTCACAACAGCAGAACCTACTCAAGATGTAAACTTGGGATCTGAAGAAGAGCCAAAGGTAGTCAAGCTAGAAACGAAGCTAAGCAAGATCGAGGGGAAAAGGTTGAAAAATTTATTGAAAAAGTATGTTGACGTATTCACATGGAAGATGGAGGACATGCTAGGAATAAATCCTTTGGTAGCTTGCCACAGGTTGGACATCGACCGTAAAACAAATCCTTTCAAACAAAGAATCAAGAAAGTAGCAACAATCTATCACGAAGCAATTGAATTAGAACTAAAGAGAATGAACGAAACAGGAATTATCAGGCTGGCGAAATATCCACAGTGGATCATAAACATGGTAATTATTCTGAAGATAAACAAAGGAATAAGAATTTGTATTGACGTCAGTGACTTAAAGAAAGCTTGCTCGAAAGATAGTTTTCCTCTGTCGGACATACCTCAAATGGTTGAATCAACTACATGATACTAAACTCTCTTTCTCATGGACGGGTACTCAGGTTATAATCAGATACCACTCGCCAAGGAAGATCAGGAGTATACTTCTTTCCTTAATCCAAGAGGATTATACTGTTATACAAGAATGCCTTTTGGGTTGAAGAATGCAGAGGCTACTTACCAATGAATGGTAGAGAAATTATTTGCTCATTGGGTGCACTCCACATTGGAAGTATATGTAGATGATATGTTGGTAAAAAAATAAAAACTCTGAAGATCATGTAAGAGATTTGAAGGATATTTTTGATCAAATGCGCAAGTTTAAAATGAAAATCAACCTTGCGAAGTGTATTTTTGGTGTAGCTTCGGGAAAATTCTTGGGATACATAATGTCAGAATGAGATAGAAGTTGATCCAGCGAAGGTATAAGCAATTAGGGACATGCCATCACCAGCAACATTGAAGGACGTGCAAAATCTTAATGGACAACTCGCAGCTTTAGGAAGATTCATCACTAGATCTTCGGATATACAAGCTATTTTTTGATATGTTAAAGTAAGGAGCAAAATTCACGTGGGCATAGGATTGAGAACAAGCACTCCAAAGTATTAAAGAATACTTAGCGAAGTTATCGGTGTTGCAAAGACCTGAACCAGGGAAACAACTGGTGGTGTATCTCGCGGCAACTTCGGATGCCATCAACACAGTATTGGTCCAAACAGATGAAGGCATCGAAAAACCAATATACTACATCATCAAATCACCTGGGTCAGCAAAAGAAACTATACGAAAATTAAAAGTTGATATTGGCATTAGTATAAGCGACTTAGAAGCTACGAACCTACTTCCAGGCTCATCCTATTAAAGTAACGACGAAACACATATTGAGTCAGTACTAAAACGTTCTCAGCGAGTGGGAAGAGTGTCGAAGTGGAACGCGCAAATAAAACAATTTGGTGTAGAATATGGAATATTGACATCTTCCAAATCTCAAGTTATTTTCGATTTCCTGGTCGATTTCCCTTTAGAAGAAGATGAAAATGTAGAAGACATGCTAAATATGGAGAAAGATCTCGCAGATCCCAAAGATTTTCTTAAAGAAGATCATCCGAGTAGATGGGATATATATGTTGACGGGTCCTCAAACAAAAAAGGAACAAGAACTGGTATAGTATTTATTTCACCAGGAGGTACGAGGATTGTCCGATCATTTTGGCTGGAATTTTCGGCAACTAATAATGAGACTGAGTACGAAGTAGTAATACAAGCACTCAGATTGGAAATTGAAACAAAACTTGATGACATCAGGCTTACAAGTGAATCACAGTTGGTGGTTAGGAATATACAAGGAAGATATCAAACATTTGACCCCTCACTAATAAGATATCGAAAAGTGGAAAGGCATTATGCATCTCAAATTCTGAATATCAAGTGGCGACACATCTGTCGAAAGGATAATATATCAGCTGATGCATTGGCTTTCGTGTCATCAATGATGAGTGATCCTGAGACTACTTCGGTGCAAGTAGAATGGTTATGGTATCCGTCAGAATAACAGGTTGTAGCAAGTATGGAGACATTGGCAATAAACATGGGCGACGATGAATGAGTGGATGATTGGCGAATCCTAATTCATGAATACCTGAGCAAAGGGAAACTGCCCCGAGATAGGTTGCAAGATAACAAAGTCAGGAGTAAATCTACGAAATCAGCTAAGCGAAGGCATTTTGTATCGTCAATCTTTTCATGGGTCATTACTGCGATGCTTATCTTAATAAGAAGGAATGGAAATCCTAAAAGCTATATACTATGGAGATGCAGGAAATCATAGTGGCACAAGATCGTTGTCATAAAAGGAAAAATCTCAATGATACTTCTGGCCTTATATGCATGATGATGCGAAGGAAGTAACCCAGAGATGCGAAGCGTGTCAGAGATTCGGAAAAAAGATTCATGCTCCAGCGAGAGTTTGCATTCGGTGCTTAGCCCGTGGCCATTCGCAAAATAGGGAGTTGATATTGTTGGGCCATTAGTTCCAGGATCAAAGCAAAGGAATTATTTAATCGTAGCTACAGGTTACTTCACCAAATGGATGGAGGCGAAGCCACTAAAAAACATTAGGGAGAAAGATGTGTTTGCTTTTTGTTTGAGCATATCATTTGCAGGTTTGGCATACCAACAGAATTATCTTGGACAATGGGAAACAATTCGAAGGGGGAAGCATCGATATGTTGTTCAATGCATTCAAGATTCAACAAGGAAAGTCAACCCCAATATATCCAGAAAGTAATGGACAAGCTAAGACAATAAAAAAAACTATTGCAGATAATCTGAAGAAAAGTTGGATGAGAAACATAAGGAATGATGCGAAGAATTGCACAATGTGCTATGGGCATACAGAAGAACCCAACGAAGTGCAACAGGGATGTCTCTCTTCCATTTAACGTATGGGATAGAAGTGGTCCTCCCCACGGAAGTCATGATACCAACAACAAAAATAGAGGCATGGATTAAGAATCGCACTTCAGATCTAATATTATCTAAGTTGGATGATTTGGAGGAGAGTCGAGAAAGAACATTGCAACACATGGAAAATTATCTCATGAGACTTGTGAGGGAATATAATAAGAAAATCAGGATACGAGACTACGAGCCAGGCAAGATGGTCTTGTGAGAAATACCTCCATATCAAAATATACTTGTAGGGAAGCTAGAACCAACATGGGAAGGACCATACATTGTGAAGCGAATTGTTGGTAGTGGATCATGAAGGACAGAAGTTGGACCACCCCTGGATCCTAAATACATCAAAAAAATATTATATGTATAGCTGATGACGAAGACTCTCGAAGAAGGTATGATGGTACACTTAAAACAAGTACATTGATAATTTATAAGACCTGCATTACAGGCTGGAACCCCACATGATGTGATCTGAAAGCTGTCTATGAGGCAAGCGAGGTCAAAACATAATACCCATAATTCTCCCAAGAGGTAAGAAGCAAACTTATAATACCTATGACACTTTATGTGGTGAGGTTCTAGGATTTATCGTCTAAAAAGGTAAGAGGCACACTGATTAAGACCTACGAGGGGGCGATTAAGACCTCATTAGGAGGCCGAGAATACCTCGTCCTTCAAAGGAAAGAGGCAATTAAGACCTAAATTTTGTTGAATATCGCCAGGTTGTGGTTCGCCGCTTATCGCCGCATCATGGCCTGGCGAAAGACATTCGTCAGGAGGTATAAACCATGCAAGAGGCGTCGAGGTACATGGTTGAGGCATGGGTTCCCGACACGTTTGAAGCGTGACCGACCATTTCCATATGGCCAAGTTCTTGATGGTTTATGTATGGTGCCCAAGACATCCCTCCTAGGGTGTGGACCTCGTACCCTAAGCCAAATCAGCGAAGGAATAAGAGGTCCACGAAAACAAACTGGTTGTTGCATAAAGGAATGGGAGGACCTAGGTAGTATCTACCAGAAGTAAGCTTCCTTGAACGGGCATCCAGGGGGAACATAAATGGATGGCACCCTCCTCTAGGGAGATGAAGTAGCCTGATATGGCGAGGTTTAAGAGACTATTGCTCACGGGAGTATTTAGGCTCGCTTACCTCGCCGACGAAGTAAATGGCCATCGAGAATGCATCGCTTCATATAAAAAATGTGCGAGGATTAAGACTTGCAAGATTATGCGAATTTTGATCTAAAACATTGAAATAAACAACACAAGAAAACATATCATTTTGATAATTTCTAAACAAAGAGAATTTAGCAAAAAAATATATAATCATTAACTAGAATTTTTTATCTTATAGTAGAAAGTCAATGATTATCAACTAAAGCTACAGTAGAGGAAACAATTGTATAAAAGGATAAAAGAGGAGCTAGACTTAGAGATCTTCATTTTTTTATTCGAGAGATTTGCCTTTGGAAGAACCTTCAACGATAGTTTTCTCCAAAGGATCTTCTTGTTGAGGCTGATCTTCACCGACATTTCCTTTGGGATTAACCTCTTCTTCGCCGACAGCTTCTTCGTCAACAGTTTTTTTGCCATCTGATTCGGTCTCCTCCTCGATTGTATTCTTATTCATCAGAATGGATCTCAAAGAATTGCAAGACAACTCAGCGAGACTTAATCCTGTCGCACATATTATCAGCGAATTTCTGACAGACATTGTTCGACGAAGCCTGATAATCCTTTTGCAGCTGTTTGAAGGAAGCTTTGTGATCTGTTTCAAATTGATTAAATTTTTGGCCAAGCTTCTTATACTTCTCAAAGAGATCCCCAAAATTTGGGGCTTCGACGTCCTTGTCAGCATGATCTTTCTTTAAATCTTTTCGAACTTGTTCTAGATCATGAAAAATATATTTCAGCTATTCTCCCTTTTGTCTCTCCGTATCTGCAAGGAAAAACAAAAAATGATTAGCTAAGAATCCTGAGAAAGCAGAGGAAATACGAAGCTAACATTAGCCTCTTAAAAAATAACCTTCTTTCCGCAAGATAACAACTTTTAAGGTTTCCTTAACATCTTCCTTTTTACTTGTTAGTTCAGCAACTTGACATTGGGTGTTAGCCAACTGATCCATGGCCTTTTACGAAATATTGCCAAATTGTGCTTGGTATAGAGCAATTATTTTATCCTTTTCCTTCATCTGAATATCAGATTTTGCACTGTCCGCTAACATTATATCACTGGTCTTTATGATTTCTACGTTCTCCAGACGAACCTTAGGCAAATCTGATTTAACCTTTTCAAGATCCTTCTGCAGTTGTTCGTGATCCTTTTGCAGCTTGTTTAGATCAGTTCGTACAGTGCGAAGATCTTTCTGGCATATACGAAAAATATTTTACGAAGTGCGAAGATCCTTCTCAGCAGTACGAAGCTTTGCCGCAGTAGTATCCTTCTTTGAAAGGAAATTTTTCTTCTATGCTCGCAGGGACTCGAGTCCGCCTTCAAGCTCTATATTTCGGCGAGTCAGTTCCATATTATTATCGTCAAGATGAAAATTTAACTCGTCTAAGTTCCGAAGCTCGCGAACTAGTTGATCTATGCAATGACCCATTCCAACATCATTCTCTAACTCAAAGTTCAAGAACTCAATTCGTTGTCTATATTCTCTATTTTGTTTGCGTAAAACCTTAACTTCTTGTTGGATTTGCTCGACTGCTCTTTGACGAACTTGGCAGCGTTCTTCGGAGCAGAACACACCTAAGTATCAACTAGCGAAGTACAAAAGAATAAAGAGTCTAAAAGCTAAGGGGATGTAACGAAGCTTACAACGAAGTTCTTCAACTCGCTTCCTTTGAGAATTTGCAGCAGCCTTCTCGGAATCTAATTCCGCTTGCATCGTTTCCTTATTTTTTTTTCAGCTGCAAAACCTCATTTTCCAGCCTTATGTAGTCCATTTCTGACTGACGAGCCTCCTCCAGTGAAGCAAGCTTGAGTTTATATTCCTGCACATCAAATATACTTTTAGAAAAAAGTTGCGAATGAAAAGATAAACCAAAAATTAATGGAGATTACCAATGTCAGTAGACCAGCTTGCTGAGGTCGAGTTAAGGAGGAAGATACTTGGCGTTTCGCTTCTGATCCAAGAGAAGAAAAGGATTCAGACAACAATACCATATTGCATTGCATACTTGTGAAGGGATATCCACTACCACTCCTTCCTTTATAGCCTTGAACATCTGAATCCAAGTGTTCACCTCATGAGAACACTTGTCTTGGAGAGTCTCCAGTGTAGACAACTCTTTTTTTTAGCTTCTTTTTTAGGTCCTTGCGAAGACCCTTCCCCAGTCCTAGATACCTTCGCAACATCAGATTTGGCAGAGATACCTCTATTACCGAAGGAATTTGAGAGGCAGGCTTCGTAGGGACTACTTCGCCAATTCTCGAAGACACCGTTGAATCTTCTTTTTGTTCCTCCACGGGGATTTCTTCTTCAGCAGCCTCCTGAGGGATGGTGTCTTCCTTAACTTGAGTGTCAACTACCTCAGTGGTTTTCTACGAAGCAGAAACATCCAAGTCTTCATCCACTATCAGGGTAACCTCAAGAGTATCCCGAGTATTCGTAAAGCGAAAAGACTTTTTATTTGGAGGGCTAACCTTTACCTCTCCAGATTCCGTCGTTGCAACATAAATTCGCCAATGTCAGATAAAGAACAGGGGCAACAAAGAGAAATGCAACAACGAAGGAATGTGTTCTTTACCTTCCTATGATCCAAAAACGAACGCTTACGAGATTTAGTCTTTATCTTGTTAGCAGCAACAATATCCTAGATATACAAAAATTAATGTCAAAGAAAGAAAAGAAGAAAATAACAGAGCAAAAAGAAGAAAAAATACCTCAGGAGTCTTGTCGGACCATCCAAGTGTCCTTGGTTCGTATCGAGGAAGGTTTTGATGCTCCTCCATAGGACCCTGGCGAGGAACATTATTCGAGTGTTTACCCCAAACCCAGGGCCTTTAAGAATAAGAGGATACTTCATCCAGTTCTCGTCGCTGGATATACGAATGAATTGGTTGGTTTTGTTGATCTTCGGATCAAGATCAGGAAGAATGAGTGTTTTTTCATCGTCGATATCCGACCAGTTGAAGCGAATAACCCATCTTTCAGCTCGGCGGTCAAAGCGATTTTGGACGTAGTTTGATAGGAATGAGCTCGCAGTGTAGTCATAGGAAGTGAATGGGAAGTTTTTTTCCGGGATGGTCGAGTAGCCCTGCGAACGAGTTACAAACTAATTGACCAAGCGAATAGCATTTCCGGTCTCAGTTGAAATACACCTCGCTGGGGAAGCATACGAGTCATAACCTCATAGAACAAGGGATTCACACCATTGTAGAGAGGAAATTATAGACCAGCCCGCAGTTGACCTAACGAAATTATAACCATATTGGTATTCCAAGACTCTTCCTTAATCATCTTCATAGTCAGGTTAACTCATGAGCCTGATCCTTCAGGAATAGTTAGCCTAAGACCTCGTGGCTGAAGCTGTACGTTGAACTTAGCGACAGTTTTAGTTCGCATGGATCTGAAAATAAAAATCAAAGTAAAGTTAGGTTAACTCAGAAGATGAAAAGTTAGAAGAATCACTACAAGAAAAACGGGTTTAAGCGACATGTCGTTTTAAGTCGCTTAAAGCCTCTTTTAAGTCGCTATAACCGTTATAGCGACTAAAAGTGGCACTCGCTCCGTTGGTTGCCCAAAGCCATGTATCTCAAAGCCTTGAGCGACCATGCAATCGCTCTAGTAATAAACCAACTTACCTAAAGCGAGTGCTTTTCTCATTGCTTAACATTAGACCAACTAACATGGAGCAAGTAAATCTGTGATCGCTTAACATCTAGACCAACCAATATAGCAAGTAAAATATCAATCGCTTCAGATATATCAATCATTCTAAAGCAAGTAAACTACCAATCGCTTCAGATATATCAATCATTCTAAAGCAAGTAAAATACTTAGTTGATAGATACATGGAGCAACTCGCTCTAAAATTGCTTGGTTAAGGTACTAAGCGATCAAATTATTTTGCTCGCTAAAAGCGATTTCTGATTTTGATTGGTCTTAAGTTGGTTGCTCAAGCTTTTGAGGTAGCAAAATTTTTACTCAAGTTGATTGCTTAAAGTTTTAAGCTTTTAAATTTTTACTCGCTACAAATAATTTCTGATCTTGATTGGCTTTAAATTAATTGCTTAACTATCAAATGAAAGTGATTTCTGGTTTTGATTGTCCTAAAATTGATTGCTTAAACTTTTAAGCTATCAAAGTTTTTACTCAAGTTAGTTGCTCGTTATTCTGATTAGATAATCCCAAAGTAAAATTAATACTGAACAATTATGAACCAAATTAAAAATTAAAAATTATATTATATTTTATTGTATCACAGAATTTAGTTTATATCTTTTTTTAAGAAAATTATACAATTTACAAGAAAACTATCTAATCATTTTTTTTTCTTCATCCGGGTAATGCTGGTTGAGAGCCTGAATCTTTACAAAGTTGTCTTCCCAGCACCTAGAATATGTTCACCAGTAAGATTTTAGAACTTGTTAGATTTAATAACACCCAACAAAATAAAAAACCAAAGTGACATTCGCATAAAAGAAAACTTGCAACTCAATTGATTTGACAGAAACATTAAAAAGCACTGTAAGGTCAAAATGACCAGTAACAAATATTTCCAAAGGATGTTGTCCCTTCTTAATTAGTAGTCTTTCTTCACTCTGGAGTACCTTAAGTTCAAACAAACATCAATTTAAAGTATGAATCAAAATATCAAGGTAATGTGATAATTAAAAACATACTGGTTTACGGAAGTTCAGTGACACAATTTCTTTAGAACAAGAGAACTTAGCAGGAATAATTTTACAAGAATCTGCTTGATGAATATCCTTCAACTACAAAATCGAACAAGTGTAATATAAAATCACAATCACTTAAAAATAAACTAGGTCATCACAATTACATAAGAACAACAACAACAAAAAATATTAATCTCAATTAACTATATTACCTTGTTAAACTCAGCAATGCATCTGAAATCCACAGACCAAGCTTCGAAAAGCAAAACAAGAATATGTAAAATTCCCAATCCGCCAAGAACAATCAAACCATCAAAGAAATCTAAACTCGGAACCACAGCAGCAGCCCAGGCCCCAGACAGAAACAGATCTGGTCTCAAACTTTATCTTCACTGGATTATGGAATCCTCGTGTTACCGGAAAGAACAAAAATGATAAAGCTACATTCCCTACTAATCCAAATCTTAGACCTACACTCTCTAGTTTGAGTTGCCATATGCAAAAATGAAAAAGAAAATATATCTGAGTTATATCATAATCAACATCAAGAAGACTACTAAGAAATAAAGATCGAAAAAAATCGTTCAAAAATTCTTCTTACACTGTCAATCCAAATTTTGCAGATGCTTTTTTGTTGATCGTTTTGAAATTCATGTGCAAGTTACTTGTGAATGACCAAACTAATAGATAAGTGAACATTAGAAAAAATGTTAATTCCGTTCCTATTACAATCCCTAATGGTCCTTTTACGAACACCGGAGTTTTCCATGTCGAAAATCGATTATTGTCTTTATCACTGTCATTGAACACCATGAACATTCAAAATCAGATTACTGAAGAAAATAACATAAAGTCATGAAAAAACTTGGTAATAATAGAAAATCAAAAAAACAAAAATATATTGCAGTATAATCCTCTTCTTACCGTTTTTATTGTATATCTCTTCACTTAATTTGCATTTCTTAGTTATTTGCACACTCAAACCAACATCCTGACTTGGCTTTGTCATCCTATGAACAATCAATAACCTTCTATGAAATGATTACATTCAAATTTGTAGTATAGAACATTACAAGAAAGAAAAAAATCACAGAACCAAAAAGTACCCATGACCAACCATGTATAAGATTGTTAATTAAAATTCCAGTAGTGTTCTACATTCACAGCACAAGATAAGATATCGATACTCAAAAAAAAAGGCACACTAAGCAGGTACTTTCTTGCTATTTATGATACAACCAACATACATCAAAGATACTAAGTAGTTAGTGATATTACCTGCAATTCTTCCAAATCTAACACGGTGAATGGATTTTGACGCCCGACCTTCTTCCCATCTTCACTTACAACCTGCAGATTTCAGCACCAAAACAACATGTGAATGGACACGTAGATATGATTTTAATGTGCAGGACATGATCACAGAAAACAGTTAAATGAATCTAACCACTTCTAAGCTTCGAAGAATTCGCCAAATTTGCATTACTGAAATAATACTCAACCTACAAAATCCAAAAAAATCAAACAAGTAAGAACACAACACTCAATCATTTTTCACCCATAATCCCAACCTACTACTAACTACAATAATTCAAACAAAATACCCATCGTAATCAAGGGGTATTGAAGGATGAAACCAACTCAGAACATGAAATTTGCAATTTAAAGTATAAGTCATAAGACTTTACAATACTAACAGATTGTAACTTTGAAAGTCATGTACAGTAAACTATAGGCATTTGTGCATTTGATTATGAAACTCAATCATTGTAAAGAAAAGGTAAAGATTAAAAAGA
The DNA here is from genome assembly GCA_023531435.1 of Papaver californicum. Lineage (NCBI taxonomy): Eukaryota > Viridiplantae > Streptophyta > Magnoliopsida > Ranunculales > Papaveraceae > Papaver > Papaver californicum. The sequence continues at coordinate 1,203,424 of JAJJMC010025027.1, forward strand.
CTAGTACATTATCAATACCAGCTGTTCAAATTAAAAGACTTTCCATCCTTAAAGATTATCTTAGCTAGGTCAACCTTAAACAAGTTGAATCATAGTCAGGGTAATTAACTTATACCACAATATGTATGATGATTTCACATAGATAAACAGAAACTCGTGTTGCTTACATTATATTGAACAAAAACTTTCCTTGGTCTCATGAATACGTAGTCAGTAAGCAAAGAACATTAGTGGAAGATAACTTCCTATCTTGTACCTCGTTTGTTAATCAGCCCCTTTTTAGGATCAATCGATGGTGACATAACATCCACGAGCAAAATTGGAAGCTTTCGATTAGGGTTCTTCTGAAAATGACAGAGAAGATGAAACTGAGAGATTAAAGTAAGAATCCCATTTTTGGAATCTAAAGAATATAAATGATGAGATTGAAATATTGTGTCTTTGGAAGAAGTAGTAAGAAGAAAAATAATATTACTGTATTTTTCGTTTTCAGAGATTAAACCATAAGAAAATTTGCGGAAAACATCCAAGTCAACTCAAAACCCTTCAGCTAGAATCAGTAACAAAACCGTAAATTCAAAAAATAAATGAAAAAAGAAGATCTGAACTTTACCTTACAGAAAACTTTCAAATACGTGAGATCTTCCTGATAAGAACTGGGCTACCTGGGATACAGTGTTATTCGATTGATCTAGGGCAGTACTCCTCCTCTCAATCTTGTATTTGATCTCCATCAACTTCACTCGTGCAACATCAGGAGAAAATTTTGAGGTATCATGAACCATGAAAATGGAGAGAGAAAAGCAAATGCCCAAAATGGAGAAAATTTTGTTTAGGGTTTTAATAAAAAAATATTAACGGTGGTGATGGCGCCTCATACGAATCAAGGAAATATTTTGATGGTCCAGATTCGTTATTGGATGGTCATACGGATTGTGTGTTAGTTGCCATTTTGTGTTAGTTACCATTGTGTGTGTTAGTTACCATCTTACTGAAACAAAAATTTGAAAGGTGGATAACGGATTTGGAATGTTGGAAACGGATATTTCTATCGTTACGTAACGAATTTTGGAAATTAGGATTCATCAAAAATATTTGTTTATTTTTTTTTTAATTAGGTTTCTTAGTTTGTCATTTGTTTATAAGTTATGATTTGATGAATTGGGTTGAACCACAACAGATGTTCAACTAAAAGGAATTGAGATGTAACTTAATCTCTTGTATAAATTTAAGCTTTACCTATTAACAAAAAATATATGATCATCCCAATTGAAAGGAATTGGGACGCAAAGCTTGATGTCTCGTAGTGGAGAGTTAATGTTGCGACTCTTAAGTTTTTGCACACATGAGACATCCCATTTTGCGTGTCCGATAAGTTTAACGAGTTAGGGGAAGAGTTTATTAAGGATAATAAGGTGTACATGAACCCTGAACCCCGAACCCTCAACTAGTCATGTTCGTCTTGTACACCTTATTATCCTTACTGTTTAATGACTCTTAAGTGTTCAGGGTTCAGGTTTAGGATACCCTGAACCCCGAACCCCGAACTTTCAACCCGTCATGTTTGTCTTGTACACCTCATATATTTGTTGTTATTAGGTAAAGCTTAACTTTATACAAAAAATTAAGCTACATCTCAATTCCTTTTAATTGAACATTTGTTGGGTTCAACCCAATTCATCAAATCGTAACTTATAAACAAATGACAAACTAAGAACCCTAATTACAAAAAAAAAATTGATGAATCCTAATTTCCAAAACTTAGTTTAGAGCTTGATGTTTAACGAGTTAGGGGAAGAGGTTACTAAGGATAATAAGGTTTACATGACGAACATGACGATTCCGACGATATTGGTAAAGATTATAACTCATGTGAATAAACAATATGAGGGTTCAAGGTATTATGACACATTTAATTAGTTCAGGGTTCAGGGTATTAACGAAGATTTCGATTTAGTGGAGTTCAGGGTTCAGGGTATTGATTTTGTTTCCGACTTATGGAAAGAATTTATAAAATATGCATGTTACCCCAAATTACCCGATTATTCCGACTAAATTTAATTATTATTTTTGAATTATTATTATTATTATTATTATTTTTAAATTGTTTCAAATTTATAACTCACTTTACGAAATAAATTGTGCACTAAATGATTTATAACACATATAAACTTTTAAAGATTTTATTTTTGAATCCAAATCCTTTCGTAACCTTACCCCAAAAATGGCACTTACCTGAATCCAATTTCACTCGATTTTACTTTGATTTATTGAATTTTATCCAATCTCGATCAAACTTATTCATTTTTTTTATCAATCTAACAAATCTAACAATATCAAACTATGATTTCATCAATCTCACTAAAATTCACTTAATTTTTTATCGAACCGACTAGAAAACACTTAATTTTGATCGATCTTACTCAATGTTATATCAATTTTTCATCAATTTCACTCGAATTTACTTTGATTTATTGAATTTTAAATCTCAATCAAACTTATTCATTTTTTTACCGATCTAATAAATCTGACGATATGAAACTATGATTTCATAAATCTCACTAAAATTCACTTAATTTTTCTCGAACCGACTAGAATACACTTAATTTTGATCGATCTTACTCAAATTATATCAATTTTTCATCAATTTC
>JAJJMC010025027.1:1238437-1304172 GCA_023531435.1 Papaver californicum
CAATATATAAAATTGAGATTAAATCGGACACAAAAATGTGTCTATCAGAATGCCATGTTAATTAGTTCAGGACTACCTGCAAACTTGTGGGGGGAGGTCGTCCTCTCAGCTTGCTATGTCTTGAACATAGTACTCTTTAAAGGATCATACAAAACTCCATATGAGTTATGGAAAGGTAGACAACCTTCTTATGCATACTTTAAAGTGTGGGGGTGTTTGTCTAAGGTGTCCATTCCTCCACCTAAGAGAACCAAGATAAGACCCAAAACCGTTGATTGTGTCTTCATAGGGTATCCTGAACATACTACTGCATATAGGTTTATGGTGGTAAGTTCTGAAATATCTGAAATTGGTATGAATACAATTATGGAATCTAGGGATGTTGTGTTCTTTGAAAACGTTTTTCCTTTAAAATATGAATCTCGCATGATATGTGTTGATCCCCTAGATGTCCCTTCTAATAGTCAGACATTACCTGTAGAGGAAGATGAATTTGAGCTTAGAAGAGGTAAAAGACTTAGAACAGAAAAATATTTTGGGCCAGACTTCATAACATGCTTAGCTGAGACTGATCCACAGACTTATAGAGAATCCATGACTTCTTCTGAAGCTCCATGGTGGAAAGAAGCTACCATTAGTGAAATGGATTCTATTATATAGAATGATACTTGGGAGATTGTATATTTACCTCTAGGGTGTAAATGGATCTTCAAAAGAAAACGTAAGTTAGATGGAACTGTGGAAAAATACAAATCTAGATTAGTAGCTAAAGGCTATAAACAAATAGAAGGTGTAGATTTCTTTGATACTTATTCACCTGTTACGAGAATTACTTCCATTAGGATGTTAATTGATATTGCTGTCATTCATAAATTAGAGGTACATCAAATGGATGTAAAAACAACTTTTCTAAATGGTGAATTAGATGAAGAAATTTATATGGACCAACCTGAGGGCTTTGTAGTGAAAGGTTGTGAAAACAAAGTTTGTAAACTAAGAAAATCTTTGTTTGATTTGAAACAAGCACCTAAACAGTGGCATGAAAAATTTGATCATGTAATGATTTCTAGTGGTTTTAAAATTAATGAATCTGACAAGTGTATTTATACTAAACTTGTGAGTGATGCCTGTGTGATTGTATGCTTGTATGTTGATGATATGCTTATACTTGGTACAAACATGGATGTAATTAATTCCACTAAGAACATGCTAAATGAGAACTTTGACATGAAAGACTTAGGCCCCGCTGATGTAATCTTAGGGATGAAGATTAGAAGAGATTCTAATGGATATAGTCTTAGTCAATCTCATTGTGTTGAATCTGTGCTTAGAAAATATATCCAGTTTGATTGTAAACCTGCTTGTACTCCTTATGATCCTTGTTGTAGACCCAAAAACAATAAGGGTAACGGAGTTTCACAACTTGAATATTCACGTGTTATAGGAAGTCTGATGTATTTAGTGAACTGTACGAGGCCAGACATTGTTTATGTTGTGAGTAGGTTGAGTAGGTATACATGTAATCCGGGACAAGAGCATTGGGATGCACTTATTAGAGTGTTAAGGTACTCAAAGTACACTTTGAACTTTTGTATAAGTTATGAGAGATACCTTGCGGTCCTAAAAGGATTTTATGACGCAAACTGGATATCGGACTCAGAGGAGTCTAAGTTTACGAGTGGATATGTTTTCACTCTAGCTTGCGGGTCTGTATCTTGGAAGAGTTCCAAACATACATGTATAGCTCAATCCACTATGGAATCAGGGTTGATTGCATTAGATAAAGCGGGAGAGGAAGCCGCTTGGCTAAGATGCTTTTTAGAAGACATTCCTCTTTGGCATAGGCCTGTGCCAGCTATTTCTATACATTGTGATAGTCAAGTTGCAATAGCTAATGCTAAAAACAGCAACTATAATGGGAAGTCTATACACATTCGTAGAATACACAATTCCCTAAAACAACTAATCTCAACTGGCGTTATTTCTGTTGACTTTGTGAGGTCTAAGGAGAATATCGCGGACCCTTTGACGAAATTGTCCAAGGAGATAGTTAGTAATGCATCAAGGGGGATGGGGTTTAAGCTTATCAAATAAACTTTTCATGAAAGATACTCAACCTTGCTGACTGGAGATCCCAAGATCAAGGTTCCGAATGAGACAACTAATTTGTAGTGGGTTAAAGGAAACACTATCAGAGATTTCATTCATTGTCCCTTCCCTATGGTGTAGACGTGATAGTGTGACTGCATGTGAGGATGAATTTTTATTAAGTTTTAATAAGTTCTATAGTTTCAATTTAAGATTGAAGTGGGGTGTTGCAGTAAACACTCTTGATAGAATTCACCTATCTGAATGAGGAAGTGGGACGCTTCCTATGAGAACTGAGCTGATTCTCTAGAGCATTCTGAGAAACGGGACACGTTCAGGGCCAAAATGAACACAACGGCACGAACTTAACAGCACCTAGACAGATATCACGCGTGGAAGTTATTGATGAACTACACCAAATGATGGCAGTTCAAGACACCGCGTTCAATGTCCATCAAGTAGTTCCGGTAATTTCTCACTAAGCAAAGATTCAAGACCTTATTGACACCTATTACCTAAGAGGTATTTCTCGCTTTCTGATTTCTGATTTTCATCGGGTTTTCATTCATATGGGGGATTGTTGCAGAAAAATGAACTTAAAATGTATTTTGGTCTTGGTGGGAATGGACCTTAGGACCTGGAAGTCACTAAGGGACACTAGCTCATTTTTCACTATTGTGAATGAATAACCTTTAGTCCCACATTGGAGAGACTAGAGATGAGTCCTCTCTTTATTACCACAAAAAATGCAACTAAAAGAGGGCCCTTAGGGTTTAGAAGCTTTTGTGGTTGGGGAGGACTAAGGCAATGGGCTAGTTGGAGCAAACATACTTTTCACACATGTGAGGTGCTTCGCACGAAGCAAGCACACTTGTGGTTGCGGCTTGAGTGCTTGAGTGTTTGAGGTTGTGGTTGCGGGTGCGGGTGCGGGAGTGACTGTGGCTACTGCTGCGGGATTGAGTATGCTTGCGGGTGCGGGCGTAGTTGAGGCTGCGGTCCAACCAAGACTTACGTTTTTTAACATAAATTATTTCATTAAATTTTGTTTTAAATGTGGGGGCGTATGACCCGACGAGAATAACTCTTGTCATAAAAGAAAATAAGTTTTTCCTGTTTAATTACCGTTTCAAATTAAATTTCGCACTTAAAATTTTTGATCAAATACAAAATTTATTCTCATTCAATATTGTGCGGATTTCACTCTTCTTTTGGCTATAAAAGATAAACGAGTTTTCATTTCAACTCACTCCAGACCAGGCTACTATCCCTAGCTCTTTTCCCCTCTTCTCGTTTTGTTTTGCGCAACTGTGTGTCTATTTACCTTCTATTATCTTGTTGTTAAGTTTCTGAGGGTGATTAGTATTGTGCTTATACTAATCATAACGGGCAGTTCTATCCTGGACACATCTCCTCTGTTGGGGTATAGCATCTCTCATTATTGAGGAGTACCCGAGGACTATTGTGTTAAGGACAATTCGCTGAGCAGGTGGCTCTGTCCTTATGTGTGCATCAACATCAGAGTGTATATCATTTCAGTGATTTTCTAACGTTAACAATTTTCTCTGTTTATTGTTATTTCCATTGTTGCAGGACCAACATAATTTTCCTATCTTATTTTAAGTTAGTATGCAACCAGTTTCATTCTAGCTATTTTTTAAATAATTTTTTTTCTTAGTTTAAGTTAGGATATAACCAGTTTCATCCTAGATATTCTTCGAATAATTTTTTATATCTTAATTTAAGCTATGATGCAACCAGTTTCATCCTAGCTATTTTTTTACGAAAAAAAAGCTTTCGAATTTACTATCAACAATGGGTCTTGTTTTGTAGATAATCTAAAATCCTTTCCAAAAAATATAAATTTTATTAAAATCGGATATTTATTTTGGAAATTATGAATTTTTTTTGTGATTTGTTTTTCAATTGGAGAGAGAAAAGGATAAAAAAAAGAAAAACATAAAGATGAGGGATAATTGTCTAGGATATTTGATGTCCATTTCACCCATCTCTATTGTTTACTTGTCCACTAGAACCATAATCTAGGGATAATTGGGCAATAGACCCATATTCTCTTTGAATAATGGGTGGGGAAGTCAATAATGGGTGCACATTTAAAGGGGGTTAGATTTGTACCCGTGCTACGCAACGGGCATAGTTGCTCGTACCTTTTTGAATCTGTTACGCTTGAAAATTGCTCGTATTTTTGTAATACCCTCTAACCAAGTTCTTATGATTTCATTATGAGGAATTCCACAATTTTCCAAAGCTAACTTCACCGAATATAGTTCTTTGGTAAGAGATTAAATTTAAGTTCCGAAAGAATATTTTAAGATTACTTTATCCCGTACAAATAAAAAATATATCTAAAATAAAATAAATAACGATGATGAAATTGATAGTTACCCGTATCCGTATCGGTTGGATTCACCTCTTTTACAAGATAAAAAATATATTTAAAATGAAACAAATAACGATGATGATTGATAGTTACATGTGTACCCGTATGTGTTGGATTTACCTCTTTTACAAAGTTTGGTTAGTTAGAAATCACAATGAATATACATATTTAGTTTTTTATCTTATTTAAGAATATAAATTTAATGGTAGCCGTTTATTAAAGATGATTAAACGTAGATCGTCGATTTGCGGCGTTGTCCACCAACTGCAGGTGACGTTGACACGGTATAATTAAGTATTGGGTGTAAACGAAGTGTAATAATTTTAAAACAAAATAGCCAATCAAATTATATTAAATATCCTTACCAAAACTTTCGTTTCACAAAAGCCACAACAATTTTATTTCGGTCAATAAAAAATGAGCATTTCCTCACCGTTTAATATGAGAATTTTATTTTCCTAGGCCTTTAAATCTTTAGATTTAAACAAGTAAAAAGAAAACTAAAAATAGACTAAAACAACTCAAATTAAGTTTAGGAGTCATGTGGACTAAATGGACACTGCACACCCATCCTTCAATATGACTCCGACGAGAGACAATAAAAAGGAAAAGTCTTGCAGAGCTGGTTAAAGCCAGACTTGGTATTTTGGATATTATTATTACCGAAAGAGTTGAGAACAATCAAGCCTCGTCAATATTTGCATGTTTGATACAGGTCGGTCTAGTTTAGGCTTAACTCGCGTCATATCCTTTCCATTCATTATTCATTTTATCCTAATTGTGTTTTTGATCTTAGAAAAGATGCCAATGGATTCTCAATTCTGGAAGAAGATATTTTGTGCGTACCAAAAGTCGCACAAATGCATTGCGAGAAATATCATCTAGAAGAAAGCCGGAAGCACATGTTCATCAAATTTGGAGTAACATTTTTCTCCAATTAGTTGTGGTGACCGTTAGTTGCAACAAACGAGCTCAAAATTTCTAGAGGGAAGGTTCAAAGAGAATACTCAATCGGTGCTTTATATTAGAATCAATATAAGAGAAAAACAGCAGGAGCGTAGACGTTGCTCTAATCGAACATCCTAAAACTTACGATTGTATATTTGTTGGACATAAGCATTCGAATTTATAAATATCAATAGGGGGTTAGTGAACTAAAAATTCTAGGGAGCCTAGAAGAGTTTCTAAATATCTTATTAGTTAATTGAGATTTTAAGGAAGTTTTTTAAATTTCATTGTTAAAATAGAGATTTATTTAAGTCTTTTAAAATCCCTAAAACTCCTTATTGTTGGATTGAAATTTTTTAAAAATCACTCAAATACATTTGTTATTGGATTTATACTTCCAAGTAATGGGTTTGTAGTTTTTAGAAATTTAGGAAGATTTTTTTGAGATAATAGACATGATAAAAGTCTCTCCCAAATAGGTTATATTTTGGAAAGACTTTAAATTTAGGATTACCATATGAAATGGTTCTTACGCCCTGGTTTTCCTTTTTTTTTTATTCTTAGTTTTAAATCTTTTACTGCTTCTCTATAAGATGTTTTCCACTCTTATTGTTTACAAATTGTTGGGTACCTGGCCTTGCCTGTTTGTGTCACTAGTCATTCAACCATTTTTCTAATACATAATAGAACTAATGTCCTCTTGTATTAATATGTTCTTTCATCAATTTTATGCTCAACTGTTTGAATTATTGCAATTTGAAAGCTCCTAATGCTCTCGATGAAATAGACTAATATCTTGTGCTCTACTTGAGCGATGCAACGATTTCATTGCATTTCTCGTCCTCTTGTCTGTTCTCATCAGACTGAGATTTGAGATTGTACTTACATATGATAAAAATGTTATTTAAAAAAAAAATTATAAAGATTGTAAGGTAATTAATATGAAGACTTAGGCATGCAAAGGACCACAAACGAGATTTGTTTTTGAGAATTGACACATACTTTATTAGGTATTTATCGTACTTATGTTAATTGCAACGTGCATAATAAGAGAAATTTTTTTTGGATTATTTACAAAGTTAGTATATGTTTTGAATTTGTTAAGATATTATGTTTTTGTTTTTTTTTTATATAAATCAAAAAAAAAATCTCTAAAAATCCATTAGATTTGTATCTACAAGTCACAGGAATATTCTCATAGAGTCATTCAGAATCTCTAGATTTCTATAGAATCTTTGAAAATCACTGAAACAAGAAATCTATGAAAATTCTTATAAATCCTAATTCACTAACTCTGTAAGGTCTGTGCGCTTCAGGAATACACTGACTGATTATTTAATAAAGAAAGTGCAATTTTTGACAACAACTTAAAAAGTTTTTTATTTGTATTTTTTGAGTTTATATAATTTAGTTTTGATAGGTAAATGCAAAACCTTTTTCTGTTGACCTTTTTTAAACATATTGTTTCTTATCTAAATTCTCTTCGATCTTTTTTACCATTGTGATACCTACCATCTTTTTAGCAAACTTCCTACTTCAGATTTAAATCTATTTGAATTTGAGACACTATACAAAAAAATTCCTCTTATTGAACGACTTGCTGACAACTTAATTAAATATCAAGTCTTTCTTAGATTCAATTAACAATTTGGATGAAAAAACTATTATTCAGAAGAATTGTGAAAAAATTGATAATAGTAGTATTGTAGAGTCAAGAGGTGTAAAGTGTGTTATGCCAATACGTTAATAACATAACATAATGCGATGAAAACTTGAGCACGACATGACACACCATGTGATCCGACACATCACGACATTATATGAGTTTTGTGTATTGTATTGTGCCAGACTAATCAGTGCATCACATTAGGACACACGATACAGGTAAGCACGAAGCATAACAAAACACAACACATGGCATGAGTAAATACGACGTAACATGCGTAAAGCACGACACATCTTGTATAAAACACAACGCAATATTCCATTTTTGATCTATATATCGCAAAACATCTCTATTATAGCCAAATTTTAACCATTTTATTTTTATTTATTTTAACTAATTTATATGACAATACTATATATATTATCTAATGTTATAAGCATTGAACGAATAATTGACAGTAAAATAAATAATGATGTCGTTGTTATCGTATAACTCAAATAAATGCCTATTTTTAAGAATACATTTTTATTATATTATACAACATATTTTATTAAACGTAAAATTTTGATTAGTTTTCCTGAATTTAATTTGCTATAGTTAATGAAAGTTTATGAAATTATAAAATACGAAGAAAAAAATTATTTGAAAAACAAAAAAGAATATTACATGTACTGTATAGTACAATACGACTATTCGTGTTTTGTGCCTAGCTTTTGACGAGAAAAGCACAAGATGACACATCACATCTTAATCTCTGGCACAACACAAATCGACAAACAACATGTTAGACACGTTGATTCGCATATCTTTCCATGTTGGGCGGGCACATATTACTCCGACACTGTTGTAGATGGTAGATTTTTAACAAAGGATAAAATAGTAAAATCGTCTCTACCCAGCAATTGAATCAAAGAAATAATATAATTTTGTCTATGCTATTGACCGGGCATCAAAAGAATAAGATTTTTATTTTACATTTCGTAAGAGAATTAAAATATCAAATGCTCACTACTGACATCTCATACTGATCTTGTAGCCTCTCTGAAAATACACATACAATATTAGAGCCTCGCCCGGCTAAGCTCTCAATATTCTACATATAACATTAGTATTGTATAATTCAGTGCTTACTCCTCTACAATGATAGGGCATCTCCTAGATGAACTAATAACTAGTATAGAGCATCATTGTCCTCAAAGTATCACTGGTGGTGATTATAATTCTTTCTCAGATGATCTCTAACTATACAGAATAAACATCCAGAACACCTCTTTGTTCCTGAGTGGATGCTAATGCTCCTAGATAGATTTCCTACTAAGTATAGAGCAAATTAATTCCTCTTTATATTCCATGGTTGAATATTTAGAGTAACTTTACATTAATATTCAAACTCTAATTGAATAACATTGATTGGTCATAACTCGTAACGAGCTGCATACGGATGCACTAAGTCGAAATATCACACTTTCGTGTAGGCACTAAGTCGCCGTCACGCCAAATGCAAAGCTAGGGATAAAATAATGATTGGTTGAGCTTAAAAAATACACAATTTCAATGTTGGTTGCATTAAATCCCAATATCGGTTGAAATACAACGAAACCCTAATATTGGTTTCTGACACATCGTCATATCACCTTGCAAAAAAACGTGACTATGGGTGTGGAATGGGGAAAATGTTCTAAACAACATATGTTCATATACATGTCTACTACGACATACTTAAAAGGCATATCATTCTGAATAACGGTCTAGGAGATATGATCTAAACCCTAGATGAACTACAAGCTGAAAAATGTCATAATTTGATCTGGAAGGTTACTGTTTGCTCCGTTTGACGGCTGAAACGAGCTCAAAACCTAAATTGTTTCGCAAGATATAGCTAGTGATCTCAGGATTTCGAATTGGGTCTGATCATCGAAAACAGACATTGTATGAAGAATCTACAGCGTTTTTACTGAAGGATGTTATGACTTAAATTTTCACCCACGGGTCTAAATAACTATAATGCTCTTCAAAGCGTCGGTCCAAGGGCGTCGGTCGAAGAGCATGGAAGAGAGAGATAAAATAATAATAAATAAAATTGGGGATTTGTGGGACTGGCGCCAACCGTCCGGCCTTTCTTGGTCGGTCCCACTCCCATCAACTTTTTTCCAAAAAAATTTTTTTTTTTTATAAACTAAAATGAGACGTAGAAAGTAGAGAGAAAGTGAAGAAGAATTCTTATTATATGTATCACATTACAAAGAAAATGCTCTTTATTTATAGGGAGAAGAAGATGAGAATTTACCATAGGATTAAAGGGTATGTACCCATTACTACTAGTGGTGGTGGTTACAAAGTAGTGGGGGAAATGAAGAGGTGAAAAGGTGATGGTGTAAGTGTGGTGTAAATCCACTAAATGTTATTTCATAACACTCCCCTTTGGATGATACCACATTACTATCATTGCCTCATTAAAACCTTGCTAGGAAAACCCGAAGGGATAAACCTAGGCGAAGGAAAAAGTGTACAAAACATATAGAGTGGTGTTGGACACGCATATCTTGCCTCGTTAAAACCTTGAAAAGGAAAACCCAGCGGAAAAAAACCTTGACGAAGGAAAAAGAGTACAACATGATTGTCCAGTGAAATATATTTTACTATGATACTCCGCCTGATAATTACTTCAGTTAAATCTTTATTTGCAAATGTTTGAGTCGAGACTTCTCAATTTCGATGAACGAATTTCTTGAATGCAGAAAATTTCTAGTTGATGAAGTCCTCACTTGTGTTGGTCTTGTGGTAGTAATGTTCTCGAGTCTTCATGCGTCTTTAAGTACATTGAGGACTTATGTCTTAGATTGTTAGCTTCTCGGAGATGATTTTCAGAAGTAGTTGATGTATGTTCTTAATCAAAGCGCCAAGATACGAATACATTACCATACATTAACAAACCAAGAACAGTATTTTTGAGTAAACCTAATGTGGTTCAGAAGGAATCCAAAATCCTAGGAGGTAGTTATGTTGATTTGATCTAATCAAATGTGGGCATCCACTAGATATACGAAAATATACAACTCCTCCTTGGATGACCATAATGTCGAGTTAATTGCCTCACTAAAACCTTGCCAGTAAATCCCAATGGGACAACATCTGGACGAAGGAAAAAGTAGCACAATGTTAACATTTCGAATAAAAATTCAACGTCAGCAAGATGTTGCCTCGTTAAATATTGTCAGGAAAACCACATGGGACAAAACCTAAAACAAAGGAAAAAGAGTACAACTTTTGATTCTTTGTGGATGCTAACTAAATTATATGAGTTTAGAAAATAAGCTTCAAAACAAAATTTATAGTCTAGTTAACAAACAAGCTTTATGCTAGCATAATTCTTAATTGCGAAAATCAAGAAATTGTATAACTTATGCTGCTAAGCGTGGATTTTAGTGTTTTTAAGGGCTCTTCAAGAGACCTATAAAGTTGATATCATCAACTAATCCGGATTTTTGGCTTTGTACCAAATTTCTAAAAACACATAAAGGATTGTTGAAGCCTGAATATAATTTGAATCCTCCGTAGATTACAAATTTGAATATGTTCTCCGACCACATTTCTTGTTTGAATGCCATACAAGTCCTTAAAGGACTACCACGCCAAATGCATCATATAAGGAGAACAAAATATTGAACCAATCCTAGGGTTTGAGCTAAAATAAAACCCTCAAATCGTTTTTACAACGAATATGTTTCTCGTATAACGTGTTAGGACTACATCAATGTGTAGGTAATAGTTTTGGCATTTTTAAGGTGTTAAGAATCGAGAGATTAATCCAACCTAATTTGGATTGTATGCTAACCAATAAAATATGTCGATATTCCTCTGTCGAGGGGTTAACAACCACCATCTTTTATTATTTCAGTAGCTACCGTGAATAATCGACAATCATATTAGCTTACTATGATCCCACATAATTCTCAAATGTATGCATGTATTGAAAAATTCAATCAATTACTAGTATCAGCGCCCGCGGGCATTGTAATCTCCATCTTCCAGTAAGGAGACTATGAGAATGTGGGTCTTGTTTACTCTATTGAATCACTATCTGTAGCTTATTCTAAAACGCCACTTGTTGCTATATGTGATTGGATTTGTCTCCAAGAGACAAACGCTTATATAAAAACAAAATGAGATTCACACTTATTATTAGTGACAGCCTTTTCAATTTGATCATGCTAGGAGAGAGATTGGTGTAAATTATAAGTTAATTAACCCCAATATCTCTAGTAGTGTATATTCTCCCCATGATCATGGTTGAAATTTCTTTCATCTCATATACGAAACTTCAACTTTCATAAAGTATTATCCGATTAATTCGAGACATATACTCATTATGAATTATGTCTTTCGACATAGAAAAAAAACGCAGTCTTAATAGACATACAAATTTAGCATCAACCATGAATCTTATTGCTTACAACCAAAAGCACATAAAATATGCAATTAAAACTCCAAAAAGATAAAAATAATTTTTTTAACCAATAGGGACAAGGAGATAATGTTCGGAATGAAATTATGGACACTTCTTTATCAAAAGAAATTAATTTCAAGATCAATTTAGTCTATACAAAGATTAATGAAATAGCTAACAAGCCGGGTGCACACCCTATGATCTTTAGTGCTCTGACATGTTCCAACTACAGGTGGAACGATTTCAAATTTTGGAGATTTACCATGAGAAAAAATCAAAATTGCTAAGTATCTCTAAAAAATGCAGCAATTCCTCGTTTTACTGATATTTGCAATTGTTAATACCATAAAGATATTTCATCTTTTTAGGATTGATATAGAGAAAACGCTTCTTTAAAAAAATGAAGTTATTATCGTGATTTTGTTTTTTGGGGAAAAAAATCCAATTTGTGGTTGACGAATGGTTTCTTGTAAGGAATAGAAACCAATGGTTTATTATTAGATAAAACCATATTTGATGGTAAAGGTTTCTTGTAAACCTATGATCCACGCCATTCTTTTAGAATCGACAAAAACTAATCACACCATATTGACAAATAGAAAATAAATATGTCAATTTATTTTAACTCTCATTTTATTGGAACGATAGAGAAATCACCGATTGGTTTTATATGATTTATCACAATCGAATCGACAAGAAAGAAAAAAATTGTCGTTTTGGTCGTCGCATGAAGAAAATCCACTTTGTGGTTGACGGATGGTTTCTTTCAAAAAAAAATAGAAACCATAGGGGTAAATTACATGATCCTTGTTTAATTGGCCATAGGTTTTTCAACCATGTATGTAATTAGTTACCGTAAAGATAATTAAATTACGATAACACCAGTTTTTGGTGATTATAGTTTTATTAGTGAGATAGAAACCATAAACCATCTTTCAATGAATTTTTTTTTCTCTATGAAAAAAATTTAAAAAAAAAAAAGAGAAAGGCAAACTTATTGAAATAAAAGGAAGGCAAATGTGATTACCTACTGCGAATATACAAATATTACATAATATAACCAAAAAAAGAAAGAAACTATTAAAAAATTATTGTACAGTTAATCAAACACGTGCTTGTATCTCCACCGTCTACCACAATAATGGGATCTTTTGCTTGCCTAGTCCCAAAAAAATTTGATGTATTCAACAAAAAAAATTCACTGTTTTAAGTAATTTTCAAAAGTGTAAAAATGATCAACTATTCACATCTTATAAACGTGACAAGTCTCGTTATAATCAGAACAAAAACCTTTCTTTAGTTAATTAAGAAGTATAATAATATAACACCAAAACGGGAAATGTAACCAAAAAACAGTTCTGTTATTAACTGTATACAAAATTTGTGTAGGGGTATACAAGTGGTTAACAAATCGGAAAGAAAAAAAGAGTGATTATAACGATTTAAAATTAAAAAAAAAAATCATATACATTATATGATTTATGAGTCAACTAAAAAATTAGTTCTTATTAGATCTAAAAAAAATAATTAAACCTAATTAGAAGAAAAGAACAAATAGGTTTTATTTTTTTTTTATAAAAACTAGGAAAAACGATCAATTAAGTTTTAAGAAAAAAAAATCATAAATTGTTCATAAGGTGTTGCTCATTGATTAGAGCTATGTGTTGATAACGTGTTATAAGCTAAAATGAGACATAGAAAGTAGAGAGAAAGTGAAAAAGAATTCTTATTAGATGTGTCACGTTACAAAGGAAATGCTCTCTATTTATAGGAAGAAGAAGATGAGCATTTACCATAGAATTAAAGGGCATGCACCAATTACTACTAGTGGTGGTGGTTACAAAGTAGTGGGGGAAATGAAGAGGTGAAGAGGATATGGAAAGGTGATGGTGTAAGTTTGGTGTAAACAACCAAATATATATATATATATATATATATATATATATATATATATATATATACATATATTATTTTAGGATTTCCTCTTTCCATTTAAACTCTTAAATTTTTTCCATCAAAGCCTAAACTCTCTTGCTTCAAACACACAGCTTTGCACATCTATAGAGAGGCGACATGGTACGCGAAGCATAGTTCTATTGACTATCAAATTCGTACTTAATCAATAATTAGAACTACGCTTGACCGGTCCCACCACTTTGGTCGGTCCTCCCTCTCTGGGATTATCTCTCTTCTCTAGTTAGTATCTTCATTATCCTCTCATCTACTATCGGTCGTCTGGCATCACTCATCTACCATTGGTCATCTGGCATTGTTCATCTTCCATTGACTCATCTGCCATATTAAGGTTTAACTCAATTGGTCTCGCTACCAATATTTTAATTAACCTCAGTTTTGTCCTACTATGATGAAACTAAATATTTTACAATTTGCTAACACTCACTCAATTTAGTGCTCGCACGACCAAGTGCTCACGCGACTTGAGGCTCGAACGACAAGCATCATTTGAGTATTGTTGCTCCTCAACTGACATGGCGATGCGACACAACTACCAGTGTCAACATTAATCAGGCTCTCTACATTCACAATCTATTAAGCATCATTGCTTGTCTTAACACACAACTAGTGCTTCATTCATTGAGTCAACATGATAGACTCATCAACATGCTAAGACTAACAGTCCAGCTTGGTCATCGACCGAACAATCGTCTACAAAGTAGACTCAACCATGCTCGAGACATCAATTATGTCACATGGGGGGATGTTCACTAGGATTTTGGTCTGGCGGCCTACAGCAGGTGTGGTGTAACGATACACCCACGACGAGAAAGTATAAAAGTCGTGTCGACAGTTGAAGAAGTGAAGGGAATAGTGGTTGCACAACTGCCAAGTTTCACTCATACGACGGAGTCGGTTTTCACCATGATTTCCACTTATCTACAACTGTCACCACTTACGAGATCAATGTGTTAACTTCTTCTGCTATAAATAGGTTCTTCAACCTATCGACAAAGGACAAGAGTTTTATCTCACAATCACTGGAATTATCACAGAGCTATCATTTTGTCTTTACAGTAGTTCAAACACATACAACCATCGATATTCAATTTCATTGATCTCAATACTCTCTCTGCTTCCCTCCCTATAAATCAACTCTTCTCCTTCTTTTATGAACGAAGCGAAATTGGAACGGTCATTTCTCGATTTAGGCCAATTTCGTACAGATTGATATCTCGAATCTTAAAATTACTTCCAAAGTACAAATGTTTGGTATTTAAGCGATTTTATCTCACCAGTATTAACCTACTCAATCACTTTTCCCCTCTTACCCTTCAATTATTTTTACCCACAAACATTTTGGAGACCACAGTGGGAAATTGATCTCTCAGTTGCAAAGCCACTCCAAACGTGAATTCTGCTAGTACGAGTACTGGTACTCCAGTTAGCACTCCTCAAGCTACCAATATCGAAAATAATACTCCTCTTCTACATGAACAGCACAATGAAGAAGCAAGTGATGAGCAAACTTCTCCAACCATTGTTGATTTAATGCAGACACAGGAAACCCTTTCCAAGACTCAAACGGAGATTATTGTAACTCAGAAGGAGGTTCTTACCTTCCTCAAGGTTCTTACTGAGAAATTGACGCCAGCTGAACAAACTAGAAACACTTCTGAAGCAACTGTTGATGCCAATACTTCAAGGGGTCATGCTCAAGACAACGATGATGAAGTTTGAGAGTGACTTCTCTAGAGTAAAAGAAAAGAGAATTCATCTGCTATCCATCAATATCAACCCCCTTATCCCTCTGAAATACATAGAATACCTCTTCCCATGGTATATTCATCCCCTTCATTCTCACTTTATGATGGAACTAGGAATGCTCATGTACGCATCTCACGATTCTTGGAATCATTAGGGGAATATGAATACAATCATGTACTCCGCCTCAGAGAGTTCTCCAAATATCTCGCTGGGAGAGCATACACTTGGTACAACAACATCGCTCCCAACAATATTGCTAACTGGGGCGAGATGGTTAATGCCTTCTACAGGAAATGCTTCTTTGTATCTGAACAAGTTACGCTGTCAGACTTGGGAAGGATGTTTCAGCGAAGCAACGAACATCCTAATAATTATGTAAAGCGATTCAGAGTTCAAGCATTATACTTTCATGACTCAAACGTGACTGAACTGCAGCTGGTAGAAATCTGCATCAATGGCATGATACCAGTCTATCATGCTCTTCTGGAAAATCTCGGTTTTTAAACATTCTCTGAGTTCTATGAAGCCGCTAAGCGATCATCCAGGATTGCACCTGATCTGCTAGAAAGGACAAGGCCTGTCAAAAACGACGAAGCACGCGATACTCGTAGCAGTAGACGCCTGAATCTTAAGCCGTACAATACTCAACCATATGTGAGTACCATGACTGAAGAAAGCAAAAGGAAAGCTCCAATGCCTGAATAGCAGCCCAAGCGTGCAACACCAGCACTAGTACCAACTCTAACTCTTGCCCCACCAGTGGCTTGACCACCTCGGAGAGCCAACCAAGCAGTTGCTGCTCCATCACCGGATCAACGTCAACCTCAGCAACAACCAAGAGAATCACTAACTTCAACAGACTTTCCTTTTTCGATCGAAGAATTGATTGAACTTTTGGAAGTCTGGATACAGGATGGTACCATCAACTTACCCCCTATTTGATATCCGCCAACAGAACAAGAAATGGCGGATCCTAAATATTGGCGTTTCCACCTGTTCGTTAATCACTCTACTAGTGATTACAATGGCCTGAAGCGGATCTTCAATGAAAAGATTGAGTCAGGAGAATTGGATCTGGGGACTGAAGATGTACACAAGAACCCTCTGCCTATCAGGAATTTTACTATATCTGAAGAACCTACCAATCAAGTAGTTCAGTCTCTGATAGAGCACGTATAGGAACTTATATATCTCTCAAAGGTACAAGGAAAGGTTTTGTTCGCGGCTCTTAATCACATTGTATCTGGCAGAAGGCTACCTCCGCTTAATGAAGGAAAAGTACGCACCGAATCTACACAGATGAGCAAAGGTGGAGAGAAGTGTGACTGAGGAATTGTCACTGCAGCTGTTCTCAGAGACACCGAATTTAAGAGAACCTTGATTGATATCGGCACTACAATCAACATTATTCATGTCAAGACACTCAGAGACGTTGGTATCATACAAAGTGAAACTGTCCATGCTCCTACTACCATTCAAGATCTTGAAGGAAGAACTGTGAATGCCTATGGTTACATTGATCTTGAAATTCAAATGGTTTTGCATATGCTACAACCAAGTTTTACATAACGAAGAAAGATCTTGGTTATGACATGATCTTGGGGCGTCCATGGCTGCATAGCAATAAGGCCGCATTTACTAAGACGCTTTTATTACCACATCCACCTCGAGTAGACAGCTCTGCACCTTGTCAAAAGTTTATGACAGATGACCCACCTGTGTACCTAGAAGAATATCAAAACTTGGCGGCTATGAAACAGGAGCCAGGAGAAAGTACGACATCATATGTAGAGAGGTATCGTGCTCAAGTAAAGCTCACTGAATTCATCTCTTTACCACTCAATGTCCCCTACACCCCTCATACCTGGGGACTTGAATTTGATGGAAAACTCAACTCTGCCTTAGTTAGACGTTATGAATGGATAGCATCATCCAACTTTGTCACTTGTGAAGATTTAGAGTGACTTCTCCAGAGTAAAAGAAAAGAGAATTCATCTGCTATCCATCAATATCAACCCCCTTATCCCTCTGAAATACATAGAATACCTCTTCCCAGGGGATATTCATCCCCTTCATTCTCACTTTATAATGGAACTAGGAATGCTCATGAACGCATCTCACGATTCTTGGAATCATTAGGGGAACATGAATACAATCATGTACTCCGCCTCAGAGAGTTCTCCAAATATCTCGCTGGGAGAGCATACACTTGGTACAACAACATCGCTCCCAACAATATTGCTAACTGGGGCGAGATGGTTAATGCCTTCTACAGGAAATGCTTCTTTGTATCTGAACAAGTTACGCCGTCATACTTGGGAAGGATGTTTCAGCGAAGCAACGAACATCCTAATAATTATGCAAAGCGATTCAGAGTTCAAGCATTATACTTTCATGACTCAAACGTGACTGAACTGCAGCTGGTAGAACTCTGCATCAATGGCATGATACCAGTCTATCATGCTCTTCTGGAAAATCTCGTTTTTTAAACATTCTCTGAGTTCTATGAAGCCGCTAAGCGATCAGCCAGGATTGCACCTGATCTGCTAGAAAGGACAAGGCCTGTCAAAAACGACGAAGCACGCGATACTCGTAGCAGTAGACGCCTGAATCTTAAGCCGTACAATACTCAACCATATGTGAGTACCATGACTGAAGAAATCAAAAGGAAAGCTCCAATGCCTGAATAGCAGCCCAAGCGTGCAACACCAGCACTAGTACCATCTCTAACTCTTGCCCCACCAACAGTACAAACTAGAAACACTTCTGAAGCAATTGTTGATGCTAATATTTCAAGGGGTCATGCTCAAGACAACGATGATGAAGATCGCATTCTCGATGATCGTCAATAACCCAACTTTGTCACTTGTGAAGATTTAGAGTGACTTCTCCAGAGTAAAAGAAAAGAGAATTCATCTGCTATCCATCAATATCAACCCCCTTATCCCTCTGAAATACATAGAATACCTCTTCCCATGGTATATTCATCCCCTTCATTCTCACTTTATGATGTAAGTAGGAATGCCCATGAACGTATCTCACGATTCTTGGAATCATTAGGGGAACATGAATACAATTATGTACTCCGCCTCAGAGAGTTCTCCAAATATCTCGCTGGGAGAGCATACACTTGGTACAACAACATCGCTCCCAACAATATTGCTAACTGGGGCGAGAAGGTTAATGCCTTCTACAGGAAATGCTTCTTTGTATCTGAACAAGTTACGCTGTCAGACTTGGGAAGGATGTTTCAGCGAAGCAATGAACATCCTAATAATTATGTAAAGCGATTCAGAGTTCAAGCATTATACTTTCATGACTCAAACGTGACTGAACTGCAGCTGGTAGAACTCTGCATCAATGGCATGATACCATTCTATCATGCTCTTCTGGAAAATCTCGGTTTTTAAACATTCTCTGAGTTCTATGAAGCCGTTAAGCGATCAGCCAGGATTGCACCTGATCTGCTAGAAAGGACAAGGCTTGTCAAAGACGACGAAGCACGCGATACTCGTAGCAGTAGACGCCTGAATCTTAAGCCGTACAATACTCAACCATATGTGAGTACTATGACTGAAGAAAGCAAAAGGAAAGCTCCAATGCCTGAATAGCAGCCCAAGCGTGCAACACCAGCACTAGTACCAACTCTAACTCTTGCCCCACCAGCGGCTTGACCACCAGCAAAAGGAAAGCTCCAATGACTAAAGTTGCTGCTCCATCACCGGCTCAACGTCAATCTCAGCAACAACCAAGAGAATCACTAACTTCAACAGACTTTCCGTTTCCGATCGAAGAATTGATTGAACTTTTGGAAGTCTGGATACAGGATGGTACCATCAACTTACCCTTTATTTGATATCCGCCAACAGAACAAGAAATGGCGGATCCTAAATATTGATGTTTCCACATGTTCGTTAATCACTCCATTAGTGATTACAATGGCCTGAAGCAGATCTTCAATGAAAGATTGAGTCAGGAGAATTGGATCTGGGGACTGAAGATGTACACAAGAACCCTCTTCCTATCAGGAATTTCACTATATCTGAAGAACCTACCAATCAAGTAGTTCAGTATCTGATAGAGCGCGTATATGAATTTATATATCTCTCAAAGGTACAAGGAAAGGTTTTGTTCGCAGCTCTTAATCACATTTTATCTGGCAGAAGGCTACCTCCGCTTAATGAAGGAAAAGTACGCACCGAATCTACACAGATGAGCAAAGGTGGAAAGAAGTGTGACTGAGGAATTCTCACTGCAGCTGTTCTCAGAGACACCGAATTTAAGAGAACCTTGATTGATGTCGGCACTACAATCAACATTATTCATGTCAAGACACTCAGAGACGTTGGTATCATACAAAGTGAAACTGTCCATGCTCATATGACCATTCAAGATCTTGAAGGAAGAACTGTGAATGCCTATGGTTACATTGATCTTGAAATTCAAATGGTTCTGCATGTGCTACAACCAAGTTTTACATAACGAAGAAAGATCTTGGTTATGACATGATCTTGGGGCGTCCATGGTTGTATAGCAATAAGGCCGCATTTACTAAGACGCTTTTATTACCACATCCACCTCGAGTAGGCAGCTCTGCACCTCGTCAGAAGTTTATGACAGATGACCCACCTGTGTACCTAGAAGAATATCAAAACTTGGCGGCTATGAAACAGGAGCCAGGAGAAAGTGCGACATCATATGTAGAGAGGTATCGTGCTCAAGTAAAGCTCACTGAACTCATCTTTTTACCACTCAATGTCCCCTACACCCCTCATACTGGGGACTTGAATTTGATGGAAAACTCAATTCTGCCTTAGTTAGACGTTATGAATGGATAGCATCACCTTTTCAGTATTTTGCTAAGTAGATGAAGCATACCCCCCTTTAAATCCAACATCGCATTAAGTCGTTCATCACTCATCTGATGTCAAACTATGGCAAGGAACATCACGGATATTTTCCTCTGACACTACGAGAGTGTCCACATGTGCCACAACGCCACCCTAAGAAAATTCCTACATGTCCATACGCATGGAATGCTAGCGCTAGTACAAAGATGAAAGAAAAGTATCACCAACAACACATATTCAGAGCTAAACCAGTAAGATTTAATGTTTTTCATCCAGGAGAATGGGTTATGAAGGAAGCAAGACGCAATCGTCACCATAAGACAAACTCTGAATGGGAAGGACCATTCGTGATTGCTAAAGCTACTACTGGTGGATACTAGAAGTTAATTGATGAAGAAGGGAAATCTGTAGAGGCGTCAATACAAGAAAAAAGACTCAAGGCATTTGACCGTGAAACATTTGGCATTTGAAGTATTTGGCTTGTAAGGTTTTTGAAGCTTTGAGCACTTGATGCTCGAGACATTCGATGCCTGAAGCACTTAAGGATTTTTATATTTGTTTTAATTTTAATTCCTCTAAAATTGTATGTAATACATTCTGCATTTAGTAGTCAAATTCCCTTTCAGTAATCAAATTCTCAATTGTTTTAATCCAAAAAAGCTTTATCCCTCCAAAAGAAAGTCTTTGCAATCGTATTGCCTAAACGCCTACTTATTCAAGCTCAAAACAAGAACAAATTCAAACTGAATAAAACCTCTCATCTCTCAACAGTCTAAGTAAAAGTCCTTTGTCTCTCAAAGCATATAAAATTTCAAAAAAGGAAAATAGCTAAGGAAAGTTAGCTAAGAATGGCTTATGCCCGTCATCAAAAGCCTTCTTCATGTTATCAAGGGAATTCTTCTCCAACTCCAACTCTTGAGTCAATCTCGAGACCTTTGCCTCTGCTTGCATAATAGAATCACTGGAAGGAGTCGCAACTGCAGAAGCCCGAAACTCTTTAATAACGTCAATCTCTCGACGAAACCATTCAACATGGAAGACGTAACGCTCAAAGGTCTCTAAGTGAAGTTCCTGATAGGGAGAGATTTATGGAAAGTAAATATATTATTTTATTATTATTATTATTATTATTTATATTTTATTAATGTTATTTTTAGTAGAAAAATAATTAATTTTCTGATTTATTATTTAGGGTAATTTTAGAAGAGTTTTAGAAGTTTATTTTAAGAGTAAAAAAAAGTTAAGAAAGTTGCCTAAAGGTATTGGATACCTTGGGGAACAAGTTTTTAGGTTTTTGATAAGTTTAGGGTTTGTTTAGTAGGAGTTATCTATATAATGAGCTCCAAAAACGAAAAATAGACAATTATAAATTAATTAAAATTATTTTATTTTCATTACACTTGTGAGTTTATTGATTTTGATTTTTATTCATAGTTGGGTTTATCCCGAAGTCTGAATACTAATATCATATCTATAGTCGTTATTTCGTAGTGAATTATCGAAGTCTAGATAAACTCGTAGATTTTAGGATATCTCTTTGAAGATCAACTAACTTTTATCAATTTTTACCCATTTTATGGTTACTTTTCGGTAGTTCTATTCCGTTGCGATTATTATCATCTTTACACGCTTCCGATCTGCATCTGTTCCCAATCATCCAATATCCCATCTGAAATGGTGGTCCTCGCTGCAGTGCGCATCTCATAAACGACACTCAATACAACTTCTACTTGTCTCGTCAGAAAAGAATGCATCTTGCTCTTTTTGGCAGAAGCAATGTGACCATATTTTTGCCACACTTGAGTATACAACTCGGAACATTCACTAGGAACACTAAAGCCACCAACCATTACATGAGAAGGGAGAGGCTTACTAACTGAGGGATTGAAAGGACGTCAAATACCAGGATATGCGATCATCTCTATATCCTCTTCAATCATTGTAGCACTTCATTGGACGTTTGAAACACCAATGGCTTGGGTTTCGGCATCAACGATGATCTCAGGAACACCACCATCATGAATCTGAAAACTTTGAACGGCCTCAACACCGTCTTGGCTGGTAGGAACATTCACATCATTATTATCGAGACCGTTTCCCAGTTTTCGCCATTTTCGACCTAATATGGAAATTTCATGAGTTCGGGTATTCCGAACGTAAAATCCAAGAACCAACTAGAAAAAACTTCAGAGTATAAGGTATTAATAATATAAATATTCATTATCAAGCATTCAGGACACAAGCAAAATGGTCTAAACACATAAAAAATGTGTTTTAACAATAAGCTCGTCAGACGTAATTATGCGCTGTCATGTACAAAGTTCCGATCTGGGAGAAATTGGTGATGAATTAAGGGATGATTTATATACCAAACTCTTCGTATGGATTTCATATAAAACATATCAAAATTTCACGCCAATCGTGGGAAAGATCTAATAAGGGAAGATAAAACGGTCAACTAAATGATAGCTGAAAACCTACAGAATTCTGTCTGGAAAGGTTTTGGACGCGCAGTGTAAGATATTTTTCACATAGAAAATAAACTCCAAATTGAGAAAAAAAATTGAAAAGTTATATCTACCTCTTAGCTAAAGAATTATTATTCAAACACCTCATTTCGACTTCGTACGAAGATTTTACAGATGTTACGGAAACAAGACCTAAATCTGAAATTTTTCTGACGACGAATTATAACGAAATTTTTCACTCATTCACATAAATTTCCATTCATTCTACCATTAAGGGATAAATTTATATTATTTATGAAGATATAACAAGAAGAGGACTTACTTAAATGTCTCTCAAGCCATTTGGAGAGCTAGAATTGTTATTATCACGATTCGATTCCTTGTTCTCTTCTCCCGTCTCGGAACCATGTTGGCTCCTTTCCTCATTTCCTGAAGAGGCTTGAGGACTTTCATCGTCTTGATTATTAGATGGAATTTCCTCCTAGAAACAAAAATAATAATGAGTGCTTATATTTCTTCTGAATATTACGGCGAATAATTATACAAACAGAGTACTTACATCAGGACTCTCATTGTCCACAACGATCGCTCTTCTCGTGGAGTAAATCGAAGGCCATCAAGACTTGAACGAGCAAAACCTTGGAATTAAGATGAATAAAAACTTAGTTTCGCATTCTTAAATATGAAAAGAATAAAGTTTTACAAGACCCAAATATCTACAACTAACTGAAGAGGTAAAAGAGGGATTCATAGTATTTGAGAACATTCTGTTTTCCCGATTTTTACTCTTTATCTCTCTAAGCTAAGGACTTTCTTCAATGTCAACAAACTCCCCACTATTACGGGTCTCACAAAACGATCATTCTACAATAAAGATTGACATTTTAATCAAAATACAGTCATTTTATTTCTGCAAAGATAAAGTAAATAGAAAGAAACATTTACATGTGCCGGTGCTGAGAATAGTTTACGCTTATTACCGCGGAGTAATTTCAATCTTAGACGAATAGATATCACTTATGGAGTAGGAGGACCACGCGCTGCTGGTGGAGCCGCATATACGAAGTCATGAAGACGCTCATGTTGTTGATTCCAAAAGTTTACATAACCTGAAGTCACGAATGTCATTCGATCTGGAGGTAGAGATAAATACTTGCTTCCATCTACATGAGTCTGATCAATACGAGACATAAGTTCTTCTGCAGAGGGTTTCTCACTTCGATAAGGAGTACCCTGATCGAAGCCCATTTGACGAGACGCTTTGTCGATATTATACTCCTCTACTTGATATTTACTATGCACAATAGATAATATGTGGTCGGGTGTACTGCTCAACATAAAAATGATCTCACCATCATCGAGGTTTGAACCGGAGAGTAACTCAATACCACGATTAGCAACAAAAGTAGTCAATTGAGCAACATGTGGATTGATCGGTGCCCATGGGTGAAAATCAAATTCACATTCATTGTCTAACAAATCAATAAGTTGTACCTTAGACCGTATCATCTTATTGGACCAGCATAATATACTAGAATTATTAGCACATCCCTTTGGAAAAATATTACGAGAGTTTACTCTATTCCATGAAGAAGAAGTGTGAGGAGAAGGTGCATAGTTGCTGAAGTGTTCCCACAACCATGCTTGAAGGAATAACGTGTTAACATATGATTCAACTTTCATGTAACCGTTAGAAACACTGGTATCAACAACCAAAGAATCCAAATGAGAATACAAAGATCCTAGAAACAAGCTACCTATGGGAATTTTATGACCTTGAGCTAGTTTTACAATGATAGGAGCTATGAACGGATTCATCCGAGAATCGTCTTCAAGTACGTCTCTGGATAACCACAACGACAAGAAACCAGCTATAGTCAATGCACCATCATCAGGTCTATTTGGATCTTTCTTCACTAAACACCAATACTTCATCCATAGAGCATAAAAATCACTTGGACTACTCGATGCATCATTAAGTTCAACCATCTTAAGAACTAAAGTCGCACATATATTTTATTCCTCATCTCATAACTCAATAGAAAGATTACTTGTAACTGGAAGATGCAACAAAGCTGCTACGTCCTCTAAAGTAATAGTAAATTCTTTCCATCTATATATAAATGTATGGGTAGGTACACACCATCAAGAAGCTAAAGACACAAGACCCTGAATGTCATGATAAATAAAGAGTTCTCCAAATGCTATCACAACCTCAGTAATCTGTGCTCTGTCTAGCTTAGTTTGAACATGTTCATGACCAAGCATATGTCTTGTCCATCCTGAAAAGTCTGTCATGGGTCTTAGAGCAATTTTAAAGTTTATTGGAGAAGCAAGATAATGTCCTCCTTGCAAGCAAAATCGGATTATCATCTGTGGAGAAATGACTTTTGTTATAGTGACACCTTTAGGGTTTATGAGCAAACGAAACTGATAATCAGATGGACTTTTTACAGGCTTATGAAGCACCAAAAAGAACTCATAATTCATATTAAGTGTATTCTTAATCATTGAGGTATCATCTTCTCCATAGCTAGAACCACAATCATCGCCATCATACGACATCTTGGCAAGACGATTGAAAACTCTATAATATCTCTATTTTCAACACCCTGTAAAAAAAAAGTAGAGACATAAGAATTTCTAAAAAAAAGTAGTAGGATTGCAGCAAAGCGGTACTTCTAATACTCATGAATCTATATATATCTACCAAAACGACACACATATATATATATATATATATATAAAAATGGTAAAGCCAAATTTTACCTATTTTAGTAGTGTCAGTGGTAATTGGTGATGCCAACACAAGGATTAGTACTTTGAATAAGGATGCTTCAAGACTTAAGGATGAATAAATAGTCAATGCAATATTGGCTAAACTAAAAAAAATAAACAACGGGAACTCACTGTTCATGTAAAAAAAAACTTACCGGATTTTGGCCGAAATTATGGACGCCGGCGAGAGGAGGATCTGTTGTTGCAGACGGTGATGAAGAAGGAGGAAGAGAGAGTGGTCGGTGAAACAAGAGTAAATAAAATAAAATAAATAAATAGAGTTTACCCCTTTTATAGCAATTAACTTTCAAATCTTGGTCCAACAAGGATTTCCTCTTTGGAATAATGCGCCTGAGCTGCATACTGGTCAATTTTGGTCTCTCTATCATGCCAAATCAGTCATGTTTTACTGGTCCATGCTCTCTAGACGATGCTTTATCATCCTACGAGTGTCACTATACCAACCACTGCTCCTTCAACGATTGATTCGACATCATTGGAATGTCACCAAATCAGAATCTCTGGTAATATCTAACGACTAAGCTCATTTATTTTATTTTTATTATGATAGTAAAAATTACCATTCAAAACTTACTACGGCACATTACTGTACCTCACTAAGCAGGGGACTTAATGTAGATGGTGGATTTTTAACAAAGGATGAAATAGTAAAATAGTCTCAACCCAAGATTTGAATCAAAGAAATAATATAATTTTGTCTATGTTATTGACCTGGCATCAAAAGCATAATATTTTTATTTTACATTCCGCAAGAGAATTAAAATATCAAATGCTCACTAATGGTATCTCATATTAATAAGTAGCCTATTTGAAAATACGCATACGATATTAGAGTCTTACCCGGCTGAGTTCTCAATATTTTACATATAACACTAGTACTGTACAACTCAGTGCTTACTCCTCTACAATGATAGGGCAGCTCCTAGATGAATTAATCACTATTATAGAGCATCATTGTCCTAAAAGTATCAGTGGTGATGATTACAATTCTTTCACAAATGATCTTTCACTATACAGAATAAGCATCCAGAACACATTTTTGTTCCTGAGTGGATGTTAATGCTCCTAGATAGATTTCCTACTAAGTATAGAGTAACTTAGTTCCTCTTTATATTCCATGGTTGAATATTTAGAGTGACTTTACATCAATATTCAAACTCTAGTTGAATAACATTGATTGGTCATAACGCGTAGCGAGCTGTGCACGGATGCACTAAGTCGAAATATCACATTTTCGTGTAGGCACTAAGTCGCCGTCACGCCGAATACAAATCTAGGGCTCCAATAATGATTGGTTGAGCTTAAATAATACACAATTTCAATGTTGGTTGTATTAAAATCCCAATATCGGTTGAAATACAACGAAACCTTAATATTGGTTTTTGACACATTGTCATGTCACCTTGCAAAAATCGTGACCATGAGTATAGAACGCGGAAAAATGTTCTAAATAAAATATGTTTCTCTACATGTCTACTACGACATACTAAAAGGGCATCACATTCCGAATAACGGTCTAGGAGATATGATCTAAACCCTAGATGAACTACAAGCTGAAAACTGTCAGAATTTCATCTGGAAGGTTACTGTTTGCTCCTTTTGACAACCGAAACAAGCTCAAAACCTAAATATTTCCTTGAAGGGATGGAACCATCGATCTCAGGATTCCGAATTGGGGTTGATCATCAAAAACAGACATGGTTTAAAGAATCTACAACGTTTTTACTGAAGAACGTCATTCTGAAATTTTCACCTATTGGTCAAAGAGCATGGAAGAGAGAGATAAAATAATAATAAATAAAATAAGGGATTTGTGGGACCGACGCCAATCGGCCGACCTCCCTTGGCTGGTCCAACTCCCATATTCTTTTTCCAAATTTATTTATATATATATATATTATTTTAGGATTTCCTCTTTCCATTAAAACTCTTATGCTTTTTCCATCAAAGTATGAACTCTCTTGCTTCAAACACATAGCTCTGCTCAGCTATAGAGAGACGACATGGTACGTAAAGCATAGTTCTACTGACTACCAAATTCGTGTTCGGTTAATAATTGGACCTACGCTTGACCGGTCCCACCACTCTGGTCGGTCCTCCCTCTTTGGGATTCTCTCTCTTCTCTAGTTAGTCTCTTCACTAGCCGTTCATCTACTATCGGTCGTCTGGCATCACTCATCTAGCATTGGTCATCTGGCATTGTTTATCTGCCATTGACTCATCTGCCATATTAAGGTTTAAATCAATTGGTCCCGCTATCAATATTTAAAATAACCTCAATTTTGTCTTACTCTGACGAAACTAAATGTTTTACAATTTGCTAACATTCACTCGACTTATTGTTACACAACCAAGCGCTCACGCGACTTGAGGCTCGAACGACAAGCATCGTTTGAGTATTGTTGTTCCTCAGCTGACATGATGATACGACACAACTACTAGTGTCAACATTAATCAGACTTTCTACATTCATAAAATATTCCTTTTATTAATGGATGTTCTTCTATATACCCACGTAAAAAACTAATCAAACCCATTATAACTTGAAAGGTTAGCTAAGATTTAGTTAGTATAAAAATCTTTATTCTTTTTTGAAATTTTTATACATACTAGGTATCACTCCGGCCTACGGCCAGAGCTCAACCTTTTATTATTAATTTGACAATTTTTGTGTTTATCCGATATTAGTCTTGTTAAATCAATTTGTTATGGATTTTTATATGATTTGGAAGTTTAGTATCGTCCACTTTTATGGTTTAACGGCGCAATGAAAGTCTGGGATCAAGCTTAAAGAGAACCATGATATACTCTCATTAAAATAAAATCGACTTTTAAATCTTCTAATTACTTATTGGAAAAACTTTATAGTAATTAAAGGCTAATCAATTCAAAATAAATTATATTGGTTAGTCATTGGTATGTATGCTAGTTATTGTTTTATAGAATTACTATTCGTTTACATTATTTTTATAATAAATTTGTATAGACATACACAAACGTCCAGTGAAGAACTAATACCGTTTTGTTTATTTGTCTGAGAATTGAATTAGACACTAAAAAAATCAATGACTTTGTACCTCTCAAAATTTTAACGTAGCTAAGGAATCTTTATAGACCATAGATCTAAAAATACCATCGATAACATATATTTTTAGTGAAAATAGTACACTTTTATCACGTATTGTTATAGGAATCCAAATTTATATACAAATAAATACGTTTAAATAAAAAAACATAATAAATACGTATTTACGAAAAAATAGTGATCCCATATTCCCATATATGTTTGGTAGTTATGTGAAACTTCATAAAACCAAGGATATCTTCGTTATTTGGACAAATATCATCTTATCTAGTCCCTCCTCTTCTCTCTCTTTCTCCTGTCATTTCCCAATTTTTTACAAAGAAATTTTAACCTAAAAACACAAAACCATTTGTATACATACACACAGAGAGAGCTCAACTTATTTATTTTTTGCTAGAAACAAAATGTTGTTTCTAATCTCTTCATTTACATCATCTTTATCATCTCCCTCGTTTTCTTCTCAAATTTCTCCTAACCCTAACATTTTTATCACACACAAAATTGTAGTTTTTTTTTCTTTTCAAATTCGCCACAAAACTCCAGTAAATTAGGCTTTAAACGAATATAACTTTTAACTTATTCGACATTAATTCATCAATTCTATATTATCCGTGGAAATTTCTTTAGAATCTAGAATTGAAATTAAAGTCCTTGTTTCAGTAATTGAGTTCATTTTACTATTTTTTTTCGCACTAAAAATTATCGTGTTGTTTGAGTTTGGATGTCTTTGCTCTACTTCTTATTTCTCAGGTATGTTAAAGTTTGTCATATTCATTTTTTCAATTTGTCAATTTTTTGTTAAAATAATAAAAATATTAATAAAGGAATTTGAAAATTAGGTATAAGGGTTGAAATTTGGTACTTAAGATTAAATTTAGGAAAAGAATTTCTTTCAAAAAAAACATTACAGCCGTAAATGATGTTAACTGTTAGTTGTTAGACAAAATTCCTGATATAAACTACGTCTTTCAATCTGTTATTTTGTTACATGTAATTTTTTGTAAAAAAAAATTCATTGCTACAAAATAAATCATTCAATTGGGAAAAGTAATAAGAGTTGTACCCAAAATCCAAAGGTAACACTGTATACTCTTCCTTTTCCAGTTCACATTGCATTTGAATTAGTATGTATTTATGATTTTGCTTTGCATTTTTCTAGCCAAAAACATTACTTCTGAATTGAAAACAAATGTACGTGCTACTTAGTTGATCTTACACTACTAATGCCTAAGTTTTATAATATAGCCTTTTGATGTACACAATCCTCGATGAGTTCAATTATTCCTCATCAAGAGATGTGTGTATTACAATTGCGTGGGCATAGCTGATCAATAATAATGCACAAATTAAGTCAGTATGGTATTTAAATTCTTAATGGATGAAATATGTATTATATACATTGAAAAATTCCCATTCTCAATTTTTAATTTAGTACCATAGTTATTTTATATAAGACATAAGGAATATATATATATTTTTATAAAATTTCAAAATTAATGAAATAATTCTTATGGACTTTTGATGACACATCTATTCTGATGTGTCTCCTTCACTCTTCAAATCAATTTGATTGTCAACTTTAAGAGTAGTCTCTCTATTCAGATATGTCATTATGTGTTGGAGTTTTGATGTTCTCATTGTAGTTGATAAGATAGCTCATTATTTATTCATTTTCATTCGTTTTTATTAATGGAGACATTTTGTCATTGCTTTCAGTGGCTTCATAATAATTTTACTTCAAATCATTGTCATAGTCATATATCTATATTATACATATTGATAGTTAAACTTTTGAAATTAAATGATACTTCGTTCAGTATAGAGAGGGTCATAGACAAATAGAGATCTGATTTCCTTTAATTCAAATTTCAGTGGTAAATTTGTTTTCCATTCTATCGTCTTTGATGGGTGACGGTAGGAATAAGATTTAGGGGATTTTAGGTGTTTATGAACAAATGTAAAAATTTATTACCACCTTGTTTCATTGGTCTTACTCGATCAATGTATATCCTCGGTATTAGCTGTTGTAAGAAGCACTACAAACACAATACAATATCAGGTTATATTTAGCTTAAGACATTGAGTCAATCAACTCTCTCGTCCGAAATTTCTTCCATTGCCATGTTCAAGCCTGGAATATAATAATCTTATACATTTATTATTCAGTTACATTTCATCTTTCTGTTATTTGTTATATAATGCTGCATATCTTAAAGGAATCATATTCATTCTAACATATTTGGGATATTCTTTTCTCACGAACTTCTGCTTTTGATACTCTTGGTATATTAGGTATTACAATGTGATGTGGTTAGTTGAATTTTTAGTATCCCAAACAACTAATTAAATTGGTTGTTTTCTAAATTATTGTTTAATTTTTTGGTAAGTTTAAGTCAAAAAAAAAAAAAATCCTTTTATTCACAGGTTCAAATGAAAAAAGGGACAATTGTTGTTGAACACAAACTGGAAATAGAAAAAGTATGCCTAATTAATGCTGATGCAATCTAAGTATAAATTCTTTATTGCTTCTTATTTTGAAACCTAAGGTTTGGTAAAGTTTTATTCCATTGGTCGGTGAAATTTTTTTTTTCTTTAGCTAAAACTAATTGATAATCCTGAATTGATTTGTGATGAACAAAACCAAAATTTAAAAAATAATGTAAAACAGGATTATAGAATAAACTAAAATAATATCACAATAAATTACAGCAGAACTTATGGATAAACAATGTTAGTTGTTTCAATTTTGTCAGTATCCTCTCATAGTAATATTATTGTTTTATTTGCAGCAGTGCATCTTGATAAAGCAACATATAGTTGGTCGTGGATGAACACATGAGTTCGTAAATCGATCCCAACATAATTTACATACTGACCTTGTGATTTATTAATTTTCATTGCACAGGATAGGCGAATTGGAAACTGATGTCTTGTCATGTTTATATTAAATTCTGAAGCCGATGGTTGAAACAATATTCTTGGTAGTAATACCTTGTCACCTGCATTGTGCTCGGTTAGAATTTTCGCTTGAATTACATGTTTACCACATTTTAATAACCAACAGTCTTGTACCATTGCAAAGACCCTATGGTGGACAGAGATTTCTCATTAAAATAACCGGAGAACTAATTTTAAGTTGTAGCTTGAATAAAGGCATTCCTGGTGGACTCAGATTTTGTAAAATTTTGCTACTGTAATTTGGGATAACGCCGCTTTCGTCGGAATTCAATTTGTCTACAGCTAAATACGTAAGTGTCTCTCCATTCAAAATATACAATGCTTCTTTATTTATCTCGTTAACATTACGTGTTTATAGAATTATTCTCTCAGTTAGTTGTTCTGGTGATACCTGTT
This sequence comes from Papaver californicum, assembly GCA_023531435.1. Lineage (NCBI taxonomy): Eukaryota > Viridiplantae > Streptophyta > Magnoliopsida > Ranunculales > Papaveraceae > Papaver > Papaver californicum. Next base: position 1,270,264 of record JAJJMC010025027.1, read on the forward strand.
CAGATGTTTTCAAACAGTGATAGAGTTTAGATATGAGTTCTTTCACGTCTTTGCATCTATGCACCGAATGAGGAAGTTGAATTTTATTCTTATGGTTTTGTCTCGACCTATCACATTTATATAACATGAGTAAAATATCTATTTTAAAGTTAAATTTTATTATTGTTTTCTAAATGTAGTGTCAAAAAATACTACCTCGAGTAAGGTTTCTGCGAACGTGATGTTTTCTGAATCACGTAGATCAAGGTGCATATTCCTTATAAGCGTCACAACTGTTATATTATTCCAGAGTATATATTTTTGATGCATGCACCTACGATATTTGCACGACTGCCGTTCGGTATAACTGGTAAGGTTTGTCTGAAGTCTCATCGCATAACAATTGTAATACCTCTAAAAGGTAATAAAAAAATTTCACGTACATCTTGAAGTAATTTATTAACCGACTCCACACAAAATCTATGTTGCATTGGTGCTTCATCCCATATAATCAATTTTGTTTTTTTAAGGAGTTTAGCTTCTGAAATTTGTTTAGGAATTAAATATACGTTGTCTTCATTGATTTCTATCAGAAACTTAAATGTCTAGTGTACAGTTCTACCACCTACCAAAAGCAATGAAGTAATACCCGATGATGCAATGGTGAGCACTACGTCTCCGTTGAATCGAAAACTTACAGCTATTGTATCGTATACAAATGTTTTCAATGTTCCTGCACTACCGTTTAGAAAAAAGGTACGACCATCCTTTTGTTGCACAAACTCTGTTATTTTATTGTACGCTGACAACTGTTCCAGATTCAAGCTTGCAATATTTCTTCCAAGTTCTGGTTCTTTTATTGTAAATTAAAGTTGTCTATGCTCGCATATCAATCTGTTGCCAACGATCTTACCCCAATTTTCTTTTGGTTTCGACATTGTAGAAAAATGTTTTATATTTTTGCCGGATTCGCGTAGTAATTTATCTAACAGTTATGATCCATAATCCAAAGTCTGTTTTTCTGTTGGATTTTGAATGTTAAACAATGTTTTCAGTCAATCAGGAAGATCGTCGCATATGTTCAAACTAAACTTTTCCCACAAAATTTCTGGTTCATTTGGGTTACAATCAGTTAAAATGATTTTGAAGAGTTTTCTTAGCTAGCTACCTGTTTGGATATCTACGGCTTATTTAAGGCACTTTAGGGATTCTCCATCATTTTCGAGTAGTCCAGGTGCTATGCACACTTTTTTGAATGTAGAAAGCAATTCACCGCCTACTGTTTTTAAACGGTCGAATGAATATGCACCTGCAACAACAGTCAACAACAATCTCAAGTGGTATAATTCTCCAGCGTTATGAGGAACAAAATACATTCTAGCAACTGCAAAACCTTATTCCTTGATGTCCCACCTTTTATCAAGTAGGAGAAGTGTTGCGGAAACTCTTGGTACGTATAACCAGGTGTTGTAGGATTTTCTGCATAATACTCGAAGTAAGCCATTAATGCCGTCTTATAAATCTCTGTTTCCCCTTCCATTGACCCAATTGATTCATAAATAATTCTTTGATTTCCTGGAAAATGAATCGCTAATATTACTATGTTTGGTTCTTCTTTATGCATTGAATAACCAAATAAATGACATGCAGCTTCAGGCGATCCAATATACCTTGCATCTATGTATATTTGGATCTCATCTATTTCTCCAACACATATCTCAATGTTTATACGCCAGTTCAACATTCTTGATAATTACGTGTGGATTATAAGGTACACCATCTGTATTGTATGCTTTTCGTCCTCCATGAACAACAACTTCTCTTCCATCATTACTACGACGATAAACCAAATACCTAGCAGCATCTAAACACGTTGTCTCATTGTATTTTTTGGGGTATCCTTTAGTACATCTTCCTTTTTTCATACAGGGGGATTCTGGATTTCTATCATCACATAGACCATGCACTATACACTTCCTTACCGTGTTATAGAAAACTGGAATCTTTTTTCTCATCAGGAAATTCGGATAAAACAAATTTGTCGACTTATTCAACTGGACGTACTTTCTCTGATTTCTCCAAGAATATTAACAAATGCACGTGGTAATCTACGTTTTTGAAATGCAATGGTGGGTACATGAACCACAACTTTCCCAGATATATTCTTTTTGTTATCTCATTCATGAGTACTTTCCTTTTTAATTCGAAAACTCGTGCCACTAAATCGGGACGATCAGAGGCATATTGATGTGCTAGAAGCTCGTTTTGGATTTCTGGTAAATTCGGATTGGCATTCATTATGAGAAAAATATCTGGATGATGGTTAAAACATGTAATTCCATTGAATCTTGGTAGATCTCATACATGTGTCTTGGACTTCCAATGTGTGATGATGGTAAGACGCATGGTGTACCAATTTGGTAGATCTCATACATGTTTCTTAGACTTCCAATATGTGATGATGGTAAAATGCATGGTGTACCTCCTTCATCAGGCGTCTTTCATTTTTATTATGGAAGTATATTGATTTCCACGTAACTTTTTCTGGTTAAATCTCATAAAATACAAACGATTTTGTTTAGTTGAAGCCCATGCATATACTAAGAATTATTGGAATAGTTTTCCTCCTCTCAGTATTGTTGAATATTCTGATTTACGCTGAAAAAGACGGTAACTATAGAACTGCATCTGAGATAGATTTTTTTTGGTAAAAAAATTTCCATGATAGAATTTTTTTGGTTAAAAAATTTCCATGATAGAATTTTTTTGGTAAAAAAATTTCCATCCCATTGTGCAAGTTCGGTGCTCCAACCTAGCTTACTATAAGGGAATATAAATATAATGCAGAAGTAGATATGCAAGATGACATTCATTAATTCTTGTAAACTTGTTTCCTGATTTTAGATGCAAAAGAATATCGTGAGGTGTTATTATATCGCTGGGATTTTCAGGTACGATTACCGATACCTCTTCCAAAGGTAGCAGATTATAACATCTCTGATCAGACTTCTCATTAAAATATAGAGAGACTTGCACAGTTTTCTAAGATGACGCCTTTTTATCTTTTAAGATATTGTGTGCCTGACGATACTTTGTAACGAAAATTTTATGCTGCAATAGTGTATCCTGAATTATTTTAAGAACTTCTCTACTAAGATCTGGATTTCTTTTTTCCCGTATGGCCAATGCATGAAATGGATCATATATGTATAGTTATGAAGAAATCGCATCCTCTCCTTCTTTTGGAGTCAGATATCCACTATTATGTCGTAATTCATCATTTATTGAAAAAATGGGAGGACCTCTTCCATTTAATGCCCTTATGTCATATTTGCATCCAATACTTGTAAATGCATTAGCAGCATTGTAACTTTTGATATTTTGCCAAAAGAATTTTAAACGATCATCATCTCCTTCGTATAATTCTCTCAACGGGTGAGGTGGTACACCAAGTGCTGGTAGATTAAATTTTCCTCTATAAAAACATTTACTAAATTTGGGATTCTTGAAAGATGTCTCAGACAGTTTCTCATCAATCCAATGCAGCGGACTACAAAATGGACAGAGAACGTCCATCTTTCCAAGATAGTTTCTTCCGGACTTGTTAACATTAACAACAGGTAAATTTCTAACAGTTGTAGGTATATTTTGATGTTCATTGTTAGCATCTTCATCCGAAGAATAGTCATAATCATTGTACTCATCAGAAGATATTTCTGGAGCAGGAATAAACCTGTTAAAATATAAATAATAGCATGAATCGTTAAAAAAACACTCAAATAAAATTTATATTATAGTAATAGTGTTGAATTTTAGCATATCGAATTTCATTTTCATCTGCAGCGGATGGTGCACGGATTGAATCTGTCTGCATGTTATTTCCCACTACTTGCGTATTCATCTGCAATAAACGAAAAATAGATACTTGATCAACATAGTCAACATCAATATACTGATTTTTTTGTTTTTTGGTCTAATATTCTTATCTTTGTTTATTTATTTTTAATTTATGTTCTTGGAAACAATGAGTTAAAAAAGGACCTATGTGTTTTGATTCTAAAAGAACAGGTTAAACATAGGCATACCAAGAATATTTAAAGGTCTAAAACATCAAGGTTTCGAATTGATAATCAATATGCTTGGTGGCAGAGGGAGATACATAAATGGCATAGGTTAGGTTAGTAAATAAATAGAGCACAATCAGTAGTAGTGTGCAAAAATATGTTCACTATCTATGATCGTAATAATATTTTATTTGGTATACAATGAATAGAGAAGTATTGTTTCTTGTTATAATGTGATGCATTATAATTTTTATTGTTTTCACTAACTTGTCGTCGTTTTTAGATATTCATATAGTTCACTAAGCAATGGCTTAATATTCGAGTGATTTATTTTTATGGAAATGGTATATCATTTCTTGAATTCTTACCTGATCTTTATATTCAACTTCAAAGACATTTGGATTTGTTGAATTTTTTCTCCATATTTTTTTATGTCGATTAATCTACAATTACAAAGAAATTTAGTTTAATCTCATCTGACTTACCATATACACATGGACATTAGAAACCCCGAGTACAAACTATTCTTAATTAAAGATACCATGTTTGACATTCATTTTTTCATCCAAACTATTGTCTGACCATGTATTCTACGTCTAGATGATAGAAACATTTCATACTTCTGTAGACTTGCTCATTGAGCCTAGGACTGACGTATGTCTAGATTTCTTTTGGTGTCCACTAATCATATCTCATATCACAACACATTTAGGAATATTATACAAAAACGTCTTCTTTAGAAGGTGGGGTAAATCCAGTGGACCAAAAGAACCGGTAATAATTATAAGAGAATAGCATTAAATGTGCACCAAGTGAACCTATCATTTGAAAAGCATTATTAAGGTTTACTCTTTTGTATATTTCCTTATTCATATTCCTTACCTGTAATTGTATTTGGTTTACCTTTCTTTTTTGTAGTTTTTCTTGAGTTTGCATTGTATGTTGCTGATATACTTTTTCTTGTTTCTCTTTTTTACGTCGTCCTTTTTGTGCCAAGGATGCGTACTGTTATAAGATACAATTAGAAGCATTATTTAAATCGATGTTATCTATGTTACGGTTGGCATGAATTTTAAGTTTACGCTTGATGGATCCTTTTCTAGTTGTGCCAGAGGTGTTTCATATTGAATACAAAAAATTATGATCCAATTCTCTGCGGCGACGTTGTTGCTGGACAGTCGAATTCGTATCTGTCAACTGAAGTAAATTGATATTAAATTAAATGTTTGAAAGTAATCATATTATTAAATGTTTGATTTACATTAAATTTATATAGTAAACTAGTACTTTAGTCTTGTCAATTACAAATTTACACACATGATTTCATAAGGATTTTCAATTTTATAATTAAATTTGTGAAGTTATATAACAATATAATGCCCACATACCCTTATATTATTTATTCCAGTTATTTTTTAAAAAATAAATTATATTCGTAACGATTGCAGATCATTTAACAAATAACAAAGAAAAAGAAGAAAAAAAACAGGAAAAATAAACTGCAAAATCATTTGATGAATGACACAAAAAAATTAAAAAAGATAACCATTCTTATTTTTAGTTATCATAATTCTACCAAACAGATAATACAATCTCTTAAAGTTAAACATGTAATAATTATATCTTGTTTGCCTTTAGACAACTACTCAAAATCACAACCCTGGCCTAATTTTATATCGTCTGGGTAAGTTTTCTATAGAAGGTTTATACTTCTTTATACATTATTGTTTTAACCTAACCTTAAATCATGTCGATGATTGTATGGAGGAATTCTAATTCAGATCTTAACTATACTCAGTTTTATCTATATTAGCATTTACTTTCCCAAATCCTTATTTACATACTTGAAAAGGTACCGTAAAACCATGTTTACTTGTACAGAACGAAATATTGGTTGCAAAAAGATGAAATTGATTCTAGTGCAACATTGATCATGCCCTTTATAAACTGGGAAAATAAAATTTTCATTGAAGAGAAGCAAATGAAACGTTTTTTTTATTTAACCCTATAGAATTAGAAGATTTGAAACTTTCACTCACATTTTTTTCCACCAAGAACGTTTTATGAAATATACTTATGTATGTATTTAACAACCCTTACACTTCCACAGATCTCAACATTGAGGTGGAAATTGAATATCATGGATGATAGACACAGTTTTGTGTCTTATTTGAGCTCATATTTATATTTTTTTTCTCAAATTTAAATTAATATTATTATTTTTATTGTGTTTGTAGGTATTTTAAAAGAATAAATAATTATGAAGGAATCAGCTTTAAAAGTTGTAAAGGAACCCCGGATTTTGGATAAAGGCACCCAGGCGTTGATAAAGGCACCCATCTCTTTCATTTCAAACTCAAACGAGGAAATTTTGGCGGGAGAAATCTTGTGTACCAGCTGTGATATTTTTTTGTTACGAGATTTATAAGAAATCTTCATGAGTTACTCTTGCCTTATCGAAAGAGAGCTTTACTCGACTATAAAGACACGGTGGCATCAAAACAGAATCAAATCTCGCTTAGAAATGAAAGAATATCATGAAATTAAAAAATAGGTACATGAATATATTTGCTTCCGTGTTTACATTGATTCTGTTAGGACAATTTCAGCAAGGAGAATCAAAGAAAATCCTCGAGTCTCATTTATAGAAATAAAATTAGGATCGAGATTTGAATCAAGAGAAAAAAATCAGATCGAGGAAAAAATAATGGCCAAGATATTCATCATTAAAAGAAATGATTTGTGGAAGATTTGATGATTGCTAGGTATTCTATTATAAATAGGAGGCTTGTCGGAATTATTATTTTTTAGGGGGGGGGGGGGGGGGGTCTGGCTTTTGCCAGAGAAAGCTCGGATCGAGAAAATCAAATTATGCCGTTATTAGGGTTCTTGAGGCGAGAAGAAGAAGAAGGAAATCACACTATAGAACAATCACAGGGATCTGTTGCCTATTCTTTCGTTATCAACTGCTTTAGCAACAGTTTCTTCAATAATATCAGCGATAGTTTGGGAGTTTAATATTGAAGAGGACCGTCCTTTCATAGCTGCACCAGAGAAAACCTTATTCAATTGCGCCCGAAGTTAGTCGTTTATGCATTAAACGTTTTAATCATTCTACGACTCAGCTGGTTTGTTCTTTCTTATATTTTTCTTCTAAAAAATGAATAAAATTATTTTTTCTCTACTTTCTTGTATTTTTTGTGCCATGAATAGCTACAACCCTCACCTAGGATTATAGTGGGAGTCCTATTATGTTTACTAGCATGTTGTGACTATTTTTCTATAATTATTCTCTTGGTCCTATTCTTGATATGTCACGATAATGATTTTCTTCATGTTTCCTATAATACTTTATTAATTGATATATACTCTTTATAAGAGACTAGCATTCCAAAGTGAAGAAAATTGTTAACCCTTTGAGAATTTCATCTAGTTTAACCGATTTATTTTCCAAGACGCAAATAATTGTCCGCAATCGTCTTGAGTAATATTTTGAGAAAATTATAGTAAATGGTTATTATCATTTAGTTTGCATATTTGTGATGAAATCTCAAGTCCTAAGTTTTCTTTAGTTTCTTAATCACTTTTTAGTATTTTTAGAATATTTATTTTAGAATTAAATCATCAAAATCAATTTGTTATCATCACATCGTTTAAAAGGTTAGAAATTGTAATTATGAAATCCCTGTGGAACGAACCGTGCTTGCATACTATCTCATCGACAGTCGTGCTCTTGCGGTAGAACTTTAAAATCACATCACTAGACTAATATGGGTTGTACGGAACACATTTGTATTGTTTGCTATGTATCCCTTGCAGATGATCACCCCCCTTCCTTTATCGCTTCGAAGATAAATTGGGTACACCTTCGTCCATGGTGTTACTATCATCTTATTTCTTTAGATACCATCTGCTGCACTTTCCATTATTGATGCATATTAAATTCGAACTACATAGACTGTGTAGCACACATTTCCATACATTCTCAAATATAGCTGGGTCGCTTTTTTCGTCCAGAAATTTAATACGAAAATTTATCAACCTATTCCGATGTACTAATTTTTCTGGACCATCCAAGAACAAAAGAGTGTGCATTTGAGACAAACCACGTTTTCCAAACTCAATTGTAATACTTATGTTACCGCTTTACCAAACACATTTTCTTTCATCAATTGAATTATTCATTTATCTCTCTTCAATTAGAAAATACAAGCTATCAGATTGGGAAGATCCGAAGCATTATAATGTAGTATAAGCTCGTCTTTAATTTCTGACCAACTCGGATATGCGGTCATTGTCAAGAAGATATATGGGTGATATAACATGCAATGTTTATTGAATCTTGATAAATATCGAACATATGCCTAGGACTACCAATGAATTTTACTTCTTTTACCTTTGGGACTGACATTAATCAGAATCTCATGTTTGGGAGAATACTTAACGCGTGACACATTATGTTGTGAGAGAGTATTCTAAATTGTCCCAAGGACATCTCGATTTAGCTGGGGATTTTGTTTTTCCCGAACATTAAGGGCATGATAGTATCGTATATAGAAAGCCAGAAATAAAAGGGTTCCCTTCTTTCATCCGGTACTAATGCTCCACTCATGTTTTAAAGTCTCGTGTATTGAAAAGCACTTTGGTCGACCCTTGCCTTTTAGAATTCTTTTATCGTGACTGCAACCAAGACTGGTAAATACATTGATTGAACCATTATACTCTCGAATTTGGATATGGAGCAATCTTGAAATGGCATCATCACATTCATATAAATCCCTCATATTAGGTTCAAGCAACAAAGGGATTTGTGTTTTTCCCTTACGACAACATCTTCCAAAGGTTTGTTTTTTCTTGGATGATCTGGTCAATCTCTCGTCAATCCAGTACATTGCACCATACAAAGAGCATGCAGTGTCCATTTTTCTAAGATAATACAGATAGATAAGTCAACATTCTGATTTACAACGCTTTTTATACCACTTCGTCCTCTTTATCTGACAGACTACAAAATTCTTCTGACCCATCCGATATAAAAATTCCGACATCAATTATTCTGTACATAGACATAGATAAATACAATCAATATCAGATGTACGTAGAGTCACATTTAAAAGCACAAAACCAAGTAATAATACAGTAGAGAATAGTTATGTTTGTATATACATTGAACCCAAACCGCTATCAATTGAACCTGCAGGCTCCATACTATCGCCAACAATCAAATCGCTGGGTGGGCTGTTTAAACTCCCCGATATCTTAACCTGTTGTTGAACGACTATTCTTTTGGACCATGGGTCTGCGAACACGACAAAGTCCACAAATATAATCACTTGGATTCTTGCCAAGTTTTCTGGGACATCACCTTTACACGAATTCTTTGAATAACACATACATATATGTTTGTGTCATGAAATCTGTAAATGTAGATAAATTATTTCAAGAGCATAGAAGCCAATTATTCAGTGAAAACCATGACAATAATAACATTTATATTTAAAATTATAGATTAACGCACGGTGTGTAGTTTGTGCGAAGCCACATATTTTTCTGCAGAGCTTCCTTTGCACGACGTGCTTGCTGGAAACTCCTCGATTCTAGTCCAACAAAAAACAAAATATTTTAAGGTTAATAGCAAGAACTAACAGGGGGTTAGTGAACTTGGATTTATAGGGAACTGTAGATACATTCCAAATCTCTTATTAGTCAATAGAGAACTTCTAAAAAAAATATTTGAGAGTTTTTGTTATTAGATAAAGACTTTATAAAAATCTTTAGTATTCTCTGTTATTAGATTTAGATTTTGAAATTAGTGATTTAAGGCTTTGAGGGATCTCCAAAATATGTGATATTTGGAGAGACTTTGTTCTTTTTTTTTCTCTTTTTAGGGTTAAAAATCAAAATAAAAAAAATTTAACCAAATAAGTTACGATTAAGTCCAAATAAATAAAATAAAACTATGATAGACTCATTATAGATTCCAATACTTCGTGTTCATGTTCAACTTGGTTTAATTTATAGTTGACATAATAGTTACAATATCTATATTAGGCATGCATAACTTATATTTTTTAATTAAATTATTTACACATTTATTTTGTGAATGATTTTTGTATCTTAGTTTTAAAAATAAAATAAAGAATGAACGATTGATACATGTAAGATGAAATTCCTATATATTTTTGTCTCTATATATAACTGAGAGTTCCTTAAAAATTACTCAGAGAGTCTCCCAAAATCTATGAACTCACAGAGAGTTTCCCAAAATCTCTTACATAAAAAGTCTCTATATATCTCTACAAATCTCAATAGACTAAACCCTTATTCGTGCAAACACTACGGTATATAGATACAACACTAATTCCATGACTCTGCATACATTTGATGGAGAGACGCTTGCCCCACAATTGTACTTTTCTCCTTGTATTATTTCTCCAAACTAAATCCATCCACTTGACCAGTGCACTTAAGTCGCAGCAGACTATGTATCTTGATCACTCAATACATCAGATAGGCTATTAAATAATTTGATTAATGAGATGGAGGAATAATCTACTTATGTTCCCAGGAAATTCAATGGAGAATTGTACATTAAGTTGACTCACATGGTACCCACATTGTTGTTGTTCTCGACCTTCCCCTGCTTCTTTAAGTCGGTCTGCTTTCTTTTCACGAGGTGCTTTCTGGGCAGATGATCAAGATCCCTAGAAACTCAAGTTGTCATATAACTATATTGCACATGGAAATCAATTACATAAATAACAACAAATGTATATTATGAAAAAGAAAAATCATACATTAACTCAGAGTGATGAGACACGTGGATATGGATGCCCCTCTACCGTAAAACCTCCATCAGAATGTTGTCTCTCGTAGTACCGATCACTCCCCGCATTTTGTTATTTGCATTCACTCTCACGATATTTCCTCTGCCCGATCATTCTTTGGTAGCATTTATGCTACATAAAACTGGAGCAAAGCAACATAGATACATAAGAAACAAAACATATAGGAAAAACATACGTCCTTGGATGATTCATGTACATCAAACTTGGTAGAAATGTAGGCTAGATTCCTTGCCTTTCCTATATCGTGGTCTCGAGTCCACAGAGTTGGTATGTGAATCCATATATAAGTATAGTACATGTATTTTTTTCTAAGAATCGTTTGGATTATGGTTTCAAATCATTATAAGTGGCATGTTTATTTGTTGGAGAGAAACGTGTCTAACAACTACACCTTCATAATTATTAATTATGCTCCTTTATAAGACCGCATTTATCTTCAACATCATCCTTTATACATTAACAAAAACAAAGCTAATGAGATCTCAAAACTTAACTACGACCATTTTTTAAAATCCTTACTTGGAGTCTTCTTTAAACATAGCTTTAAGCTTTTTCATCTTCTCCATTAAACCGTTTATCCCAGGGAAGCTCCACCAACATGCTCGATTGATTCAATATTTTTACTTTAGGGAGTACTTCCCGTGTCTGCTCAAATTTTCTTATTAATTAATAACCATCAAATTTGTTATCATAGATTGGTGAAGAAAATATCATATAAGTAACACATGAACCTTAGGTGCTTCGTGTACAACTGCATCAGGAAATTATATTATAATACATCCCAGCAACTGAAATTATCGCGTTGTTCTCTTGTATATCAAAGCTCTGCCATTAAAAATTACGTACAAACATTTGTATGCAGAGATTAATAAAGTGCACTGTGGTTTTTATATGCGATCATTGCTTGAAATATATTGTTAATCATGTTTGTGTTATAGATATTCTCAAGAAAATTTAGCCAGAAAACCCACGATCATAGAAAGAAATTATAATTTTCATAAATCATGTTATCTGGTTAGCTCGTATGTGTATTCGATAAAAATAAAATCACTAATATTGTTTAAGAATTAATGAAACCCTAAATATAAACAGAAACTAACCTAAAAAATTGACCGACAAATCTTCATCTCCATCATTTAACTCAATTTCACAGTTCATTAAGCAAATATATAAAGAATAATAGGTATGTCAGAAAACTTTTTTTCTCGTTCTAGTAGGTTCATAAGGTCGTAAGTTATAAATCATTCTGTGTACACAATGATAGTGTCAGTTGCCTCTTCCTAATTTCTACCCTGGCTTTACAACAACGTCATTTGAAGTTGTAAAATGTAAATACAAACACAGATTTTTGTTAATCTAGTTGTTGTATTCACTCCCAAGGATCAGGATTTTCATTTGGTGTACTTTTATGCTATCTTCCTTTGTATTAATATAAATAACACTAGTATCTCCTCTTATCTTCGGTATAGATTAGTGTAGACTCTTAATTCGGTCGTATGTGTTCCGTTCCGTGTATAAAAATTTCCAAGAATTGTTTCTCTCTAATTAAAGTCCTAGAAGCAGTTACTCTACTTCTTTTATTGCATTTTGTCCTAATTTGATATCATTTTTTTGAGATATATACTATGAGTCAAGGATCATAATGTTTGTTTATTTTATTTTTTTAATAGATTTATTGAGTAGTGCAAAATAATGTGTAACAACGAATCTTGTTATCTCAGTACATCTTAAAATACAAATAGATTTATACGACTGGTTTCAAATTGTCTATGGCTATTTTAACCACTTCATATCTTGTTCGTTTATTTGGTTTAGCGTCTCATCTAGTTGCTTAACAGGCACAGGATAACTGACGATAAATGTACTTATGTATACTAATTCTTACCCTTGTGTTGACTGTGGCTTGGATAGTATAGTCTGGGTTGAACTGTCGCTCTAGCGGTGTTAATTTACACATTTGAACGATTGTTAGAAACTGTTATCTCTTCTAAATTTCAAAGCATCCATACAAGAAAAGTGGTAACAAGTTGGTGTCTGCGATATCATCTTAAATAATGTGTTTTGCATCAAAAATAAAAAGTAAATAATGTACCAAATAACTTGTTGGCAGTAAATAAGTCAGGTAATGATTATAACCTTATTTTTAGGTCTAGTCTAGATTAGACTGCAGCATATGCAACATACAATTATAGATTGATATGAATAATCATAAAATGCGAAAGCGTGACACATCATAACAAATTGATTTCCCAATTGAATAAGCATTACCCAACACTATTGATAAAATTTAAATTTTACTTGATTATAAAAGAATAAAAATAAAATGGTGAAACATGTTTTTTAATGTGAAATAATTTCAATATAAATTTTTTCGTCGATATTCTCACCTTCTTTTTTCTTTGCCAAGATATACGTTTCTGTCAGTTTTGTGACCGAACGAATATCACCAACTTCAGTCATTAGTCCATTCCACCCAAACATTGGTTCATATACATCCCTGATTACCATTATTTTTGATCTGCTCTTTAGTTTGATAATATGTTGCGGTACACCGTCAAACCATTTTGTATTCATGAATTTAATGAGAAAATTTTTTTCTGGTAATGCCCTTGGAAGATTAACTTTCATTATATCTTCACTGTATGTTTCATTGTATCTTATAATCTCACAATTGTTTTCCAAGTTATCTTCCAAAACCTGTTTTTGCAGAGTCTTGTTCGTTTTATACATATATACAATAAAGGTTAGTTTTAATCATTGTTGTTTTTAAATTATAAGATGCATAAGTATACATACATAAAAATGCAACATTACCTTGTATTTGTATTGGGAGCACTTTTTGGATCCTTTTTTGAGCCTAAAAGCGTATCTGTATATTCTTGTTCTATATTTTATAAGCCACAAACTTTCTTCGGTGGTTCCCTTAAATTTGTTTTCGTAATTCTTTTCTGATTTTATATTTTATCTACGTTGGTTCTGTACTCTTCTTCGACCTTTCCTATGGATTGTTTAAGATTCCATGCTTACATATGTATACATTGTTTCATCTTTTTGTGGATCCATCTGTTGTACGTTTCTTTTTTTTCTTCTGGTCCTTTAAACGGAAATTGATGCATCCAGTTATATTCCAGTTGTTCTGGTTACCGCAGTTGTTTACAAAAAATACAAATAATCTCGTTGTTGATATGGCTAAGTATTTCTTTTGCAAAACTGTCATAGGAAAACAAAAAAAAATCAGTTTTCTTGGATTGTAGATATGTATTCCCAGTTCATTGTCATCGCATGTGTCTTCAATATTCTTGTGTGGATTTATTTCAGTAAAAAATAAATCCGCTTCTTTGTTTAATGGCCTAATTTTTCTATGAACCTATTATTATTATTATGGCTCGCTAGGTGTTTCTTTTATAACTAAAATCTTATGTACATAAGATAGTATTTATTCTTTGTATACAATTACATTTTAATTCGAATTATCTTATTCAAATCTATCTTTATTATATTTTTTATTTTATTATTGTAATCTCATCTACGCTAGAAACGGTTACTTTATATAGCTCTACCCAGAAGATTAAAAAAGAAACAGCTATGTTTGGTATTTGGATTATTTTTATTTATTTTTTAACAATTATTTTACCTCGGTTTATATATTACGATTCCTAAAATACTATGTTCAAGTTAAGCCAGTCTTTCACTAAAGCTAGCAAACATAGAAATATAGATTTCCCGAACAAATTATGAAAGAAATAACAATAAGAGCCTTGGAGACGTGCAAAACAAAGCCAAATATTGTTAATGCGCTCAATAAAAGAAGCCTTATATAGGGGCTCCAATATCAATAGAGGGGCTCCTCTATGAGACGAGGTGATCCAATTTTTCGTTAAGGGATGTCCTAGGGGTAAAGTTAAATGTCCATCTTACAATTTACCCAATAAAAAAAAGATAATTTTGTCCTTCAATTAAAATCTTTCCATCTCCTCCATATCTTCTCCTTCTCCATTTTAATCAAATTTCTCCATCGAATCAAAATTTTATCGCCGATTAAACTCCCAATTTCGTGATGAAGAATACTAATAAATGTGTAGAAAGTAGTAGTGATGACAATCCGGATAAAACTAAATTACACTAACTAATTTGATGAAATCACGATTTTAAAGATTGATTTTTGTTGTTCAGAGAAACTTACGGTTGGGTTACATGTCGAACCCAACCGTAACACCAAGAACACCGAAGAACACCGTTTTTGCCCAGATTTACGGTTGAGTTTTCAACCAAACCCAACTATAACTAATTTGTTCTTCATATTACGGTTGGGTTATTAAACAAACCCAACCGTAACTTCAAATGTAGGAGATGAAGATTCAATTAAGATTTACGGTTAGGTTTTCAACCAAACCCAACCGTAACTAATCTTTAAACCTCAATCGTAAAATTAGATAAATAGATTTTAAGATTTTTTCATTTCTATCTTGTAGAGAATTGAAAGACAAAGCTAACCCAAAAAAAAAATGAGGTCAATCGGACATCGTATGAAGGAGTTATGATCAAAACGGTGAAATCTATTTGTATCCAGGAATAGTTTAAATGAAAAAAATCTTAAAATTTATTTATCTAATTTTAAGATTGAGGTTTAAAGATTAGTTACGGTTGGGTTTTGGCTTCAAACCCAACCGTAAGTCTGGGGAAGGTTTATTCTTCATATTACGGTTAGGTTACGGTTGGGTTTTTAGGCAGAACTCAACCGTAAATACATGTTGAAATTGTAAGAAAAACTAACATAATAAGCTACGGTTGGGTTTAAAACCCAACCGTAAATTCTACTGGATACCACAAAATTGGATTCTCTATTTGTGTGATTTTCAGTTTTTCTTTGTTTGAATGACCCAATTTACCTTCAATCTAGTCAAAATGATTGAATAAGTTCACTTTTTTGATTTTGAAACCCAAATTTGTCCTTAAAACTCAATGCTCCAAGGGATGGCTTACGGTTGGGTTTTAAGGCAAAATCCAACCATAACTATGGGAAAAAAATGTGTTCTTCATTTTTCTTCGACTTACGGTTGGGTTTTAAGGTAAAACCCAACCGTAATTGGTTAACTCTTCATATTACGGTTGGGTTATTAAACAAACCAAACCATAACAAATCTTTAAACCCCAATCGTATAATTAGGTAAATAGATTTTAAGATTTTTTAATTTCTATCTTGTAGAGAATTGAAAGATGAAGCTAACCCAAAAAAATGAGGTCAATCGGACATCGTATGAAGGAGTTATGATCAAAACGATGAAATGTATCCAAGAATATTTACGGTTGGGTTCGCCAATAAACCCAACCGTAAATTTGAGATTTTTGGGCTTCATTGAGCCCAAATTTACGGTTGGGTTTATTGGCGAACCTAACCGTAAATATTCCTGGATACATTTCATCGTTTTGATCATAACTCCTTCATACGATGTCCGATTGACCTCATTTTTTTTGGGTTAGCTTCGTGTTTCAATTCTCTACAAGATAGAAATGAAAAAATCTTAAAATCTATTTATCTAATTTTAAGATTGAGGTTTAAAGATTAGTTACGGTTGGGTTTGGTTGAAAACCCAACCGTAAATCTGGGAAAAAATGGTGTTCTTCGGTGTTCTTCGGTGTTCTTAGGGTTATGGTTGGGTTCGACATGAAACCCAATCGTAAGTTTCTCTGAACAACAAAAAATCAATCTTTCAAATCGTGATTTCATCAAATTTGAGCCATAAAAAGATCAAGAGTATAAGTTAGAGGTGTACTCAATGCTACTATGGTTTATTGAATCAAAATCTAGGGTTTAAAAAAAAACGACAAAATTTTCTTAGATTTCATCTAGTTTTTCTTCCCACCAAACACAAATTCAAAAAAGATTATGTTTAATTAACCATGATTAGCTTAATTTTTTAATTAGTTAGTTTAATTAAGATTAACTAATCAGGGGTGGTTTAGGAATTGTAAAAAATATTATGGATAAGGAATTTTTGAGTTTTACTTCATGATGTCCCTATTTTGTCTTATTATTGAAGCCCCTCTATTGATATTGGAGCCCCTATATCAGGCTTCCAATAAAAACAGTTTCGGTGGTGGTGGTGTCCCACTCGGTTTTTATTAGTCAAACGGATACAAACAAGTAGTTTGTTTTACTATTCTAATTCAAATGATGTAACTTTATTTTTATTCATGTCATATTTCATTCTCAATTTTTTTATGGCATCATTACACCATGCATCCAGTTCATCCATCTAAAAATGGATGAGTAAAATGAGGCATTGCGTATCTAGAAGCTGGATAAGTAATTGTATATTTTTTTCAGAGTATTATGCTATCCAATCCTTAAAATCACATAACACAATTATAGTGTAAGCTCACCGCGCACTATGTTTGGCTAAGTACTTATATAAATGACCATCAAGAATAAATGTTGAATTTCACTCGTTCACACCAAGTGTTTTTTCAGCTTGTAATAAAATCACCATATTAAACTTAATTTTCATATTCTAAAAGCACTAAAGCTGATCAAAAAATTTACATATAGTTTGTGATTTAAATCGGGTATTTGAAATATTATCTATGAATTCATATCTAATTTTATAGATACATGATTCATACACTTTTCGAGACAAATCTCTTTGCTTCTCGTTTGACATTTTTTGTTTATAGCAGAATTCAGGGGCCAGCCTTCCCCATTAAATCATCAACGAACATCATATTCGCAGATTAGGTCTTATACGACACGTACAGATTCATAGGTCTATTAGAAACACCTATAAAGCCAACTGTTGAATCTGCATATGTTCAGGCTTTGATTTGTTAGCTGTTGTAACCACACATCCAACATTCCACTGCTTAATGTCCACACGTACAGGTTGAATTTACACATGTAAATGCAACTACCACTTATCCTCTATTCTATTCTTGGATCTCCTCATGTTAAGTCCTCAATTTAGTGCAGTGCAACACCTTCTATACTGCCAAATCTCCAAGTGTTTAGAGATGGAAGACTCACTATTAATAGCCCATACTAATGACTCATAACACCGCAACTACCACCTTGATCATTATATAAGATGTTTTTGTTATCTTAATTTGACACTCTTTTTATCCATTTTGATCACTACGCCTAGCTAAGTTTGGTAGTGAAGATTTACTTTGTTGTTATATCCGATCTAGTCCTAGAGAAACTGATAAAGAAACCTATCCTATCTGTGGAGTGTTGTTTGCTCGTGGTTTTCATATCACTTTTAAACGAATTGATTATATTCAGTTTGGTGTATTTTATTCGGCAATATCTTGAGGCAAAATTGAAACCCACATTTTATCTAGTATCAACTGAGAGTTCTATTCAAACACCCTATTTTGTAATTGATTTAGGCATTCTACCCTAGTTTAGCCTTAATAGATTGAAGTGGTGTAGGAGCAGGAATTAATTATTATTTTAGAGGTAGTTTCGCATCTTGTTTTGTTAGTTAAAGCTAGGCTTATAGGTAATTGAGTTTTCTGACCAAAATTCCTGTTTAAATTGTTACCAAGAGAAGTTAGAATTGTGGTAGCTTCCATTTTTAGTAAAACTCGTATACTTTTACGATGTACTTTATGCATTCATAGCGTGCAACCCTTCATTAGGGAAACAATTATTTGGCTACGCTTTGCCCTTCATTAGTGAACCTGACGTGATTCTAACACGCAACCTTCTGACATGGAGTCAGACATCTTACCATTGAGACACAGATTCATAATCGTGCACATAAATCATGGGTTAGTTTAAACAGTGAAGGACCCCCAAAAGGTCCAGCCATGGGATCCACATAACTCAGACGTTTATATGGCTTCTGGTTACATAGAAAACACGTGAACTATATATGGAACTCAGATAGTATATTTATGCGAACATGTATATGATACAACTTTGTAAATATAGCATTGATAAAATTGATTTAGTGACTTGCAACTGCGAACAATCAACAGGAAATAACCCTTAAATAGCGAAGCAATTAATCACTCTCTATAAACAGTGTACCTCTAAAGTTCAACTTCGAACAACAACCTGGTGGATCACTCGTCGTATGCTTAACCGCTGCCAGAAGACCTACATACCTTCGCAAGGCCCAAAGGCTAAGAACTCTTGATCCCAGTGGCTGAAATTTTGCAAAAATAAACACAGCATTAATACATAATACGCCATTTAGTCGCTAAACAAATCTAGCAAAATCAAATGGAAAGCACGATATGAAATTACTCTCTGACTCTCATTGTATTGAATATTTCATCCTATAGAAAGTAACCTGATTTGCTTTCACGTGCCTGTTCTTGAAATCAACATTTTGTCCACAAAGTATAATCGCGATATTCTCACATCCTACAATAGCAACCATGTAAATTTAAACACATTGAAGATGCATAACGTCTGATATCTCAAGGCACTACCACTTCAATGTTGACGACGGAAACCAATAGAGGAACAAACTTTGAACTAAACCTGCAGAATCGGCAACAAACAGAAACCTTATGCCATGGTTCTTTTCCTATTAAAACAAAACAACAAAAAAAACCGGAAAGAGTCGCGGAGATCACATAAAATCAATCAATTCTGTTGTGCACCACCTTATGATCACGTGTAGCCTAGGAAACTATCATGTGTGCAAGAGAAAGAGAGTTCCTTCCGTTGCAATTGATCTCTCTCTCTCTCCCTCTTACCTCAAAAGAAAATTATCCACATAAAACCTCTCCACTCTCCAAGTCTATTAAAGTTACATCAGAGGAGTAATACTCAATATGTTCAAGAGAACAACAGAATTAGCAACTCCGAAGTTGAATGTTTCCCAGCGGTACGGGTTCTCCGAGTCAAATAGTTAAAAAAAAAAAAAGAGAGGCAAGGACAGCACGGTATGAAAATGGTCCCAAAAGCATACCCAGTCTTGGAACTATCATAAGTTTTCAAAAGCATTATGGTCCTCAAGCGAATGAATATTCTCTGTAGGCTGTTTTATAGGTTCAGCAAGGAAGTTAAGTAACATGTTACAACAACATGTACATTGGGCATTTTAGGAACTCTCCACATGGAAATCAGAGCCATTTCCTACAAGAATATGTTACTACGAAAGTACCAACAAACAACAAATACACAATCAAATTGCAATCTATTCATACACAGAAAAAAATTAGGAGATCGTTTTACCTAGTAAACAAAACACAAAATGAAAAACTCTGGGTACAGATAAAGCAGATACACTAACTGAACATCTTATAACTACATAAACATAGCAGAAGAGCTTACAAACTTTTAGTGATAAACCACCTTGTGTAGCTCTGAATCTTGAATTGAATGCTCGGCATCCGAGAATACCTCGGCCAAGCCTGCAAGATTCTTTGGATTCTAGTCTGATATTATGTCTTCTAACCACTAATATCATTCCAATATTAGCATGGTTGAAGTGACAATGAATGTGTTTGAAACTGCAAAAACCAAAACTCAAGACCCACAAAAGTATAATACCAAGAGAAAACATGAATATAGGCAGCTAATAGGAAAGAACATGCACGATCGTTTCTACGCTTGTAACCCAACAGTAGCAAATACGACGAATCAAACCCCAATCTTTGATTGTTGTATAAAATCACAGGCAAACCTGAAATTGGAGCTGAATTAGTCATCAGTTTTACTCTTTGTGCTGGGCAAATTCACTCCGAACAGATTGTATTTTGTTCACACACTCTCTGATTGCGCCTTCTCCACTTACCCAACATACGTCTCTGCAATCAAACATCAACTAACATTTAAGTTTTATATTTTCTATTTGTTCTTCGATGTGTTTACATAGTTAAAATGATCGAATGATGCTTTAACCTTGAAAGTTACATATTGAGACTTGGTTAGATGGACCACCTTTGGACGATAAGCAGCATATATCACACCATGAGAAAGACTGACAATTTGTCTGCGAAAAAGAACATGTCCATGACTTTGTCATCAGGAGTTGCCATCACTTTCACTCTTTGAATTGTAAGCTCAAGGTCAAACAACACATCTGTAACATCTGCAACATCAATTCAACTTCCATTTCAGCACCACAAAGAACCAAAATGCTATAAAATATATAAATATATTTTATAAGTAGCCTACCATTACCGTGTAATAATCCCATAGACAGTTTACTCTATTAGGGAAAAACAGTTGCTACCCTAAAGATGTTGAATTGAATTCTTCATATGCTTTACCCTATTAAAAAAAGTTAAATTCAATTCAATCCAGATTAATTGAGCTAATCATCTGCTTCTATACCTATTATTTAAAATTTCTCATTAAAAGCATTATATACAAAAAAAAAAAGAGTAAAGCAGGTTGATGTATTAGTTATAATGCAGTGTACCAAATGATCAGTGAAAGTATGAAATCTAAAGAATGAATGTAAAGAATTGAAAACCCGAATCTAACTCCATTAACTCCATCAACGTCGCATAAGCAAAACTAAATATCTACATACAAAGAAGATAAGACTATAAATATTAATAAAAGATATCAAACACCCCTAAAAAATTGCTGAATTATTTTAAATTCAAGTTACATCAGCTAAAAATTAATGATCTGAAAACTTGAACTATTTGCTTGATCGAAATTAGAAAGCTATTAAAATCCTAACAATCCCTCAAACAAACATTGTCATCGGGGGAGCAAGAACCAATAGTTTAGATTACTTGCCAATAAGACTACCAGTTAATTCGTCAGAATTGTTAATTAATATGTTCACTTTTGTTTCAAAGCATTGAACTCAAAAACCTCTTAGTTATGAATCAAGCACGAATGTTTTTAATTGTTGATGTTAGTATTTTATTGGCCGTACATATGATTAAAAGTATAACTACAAATGAGGTAGAGAAGAAAATTAGAAAACAAATTACAGATCAAAAGTTAATTAAAAAAAAATCTTAATAGGAACTGCATACTACGATAAATCTGAATTAGGCATTTCCACGAACTGTATAACTGCTGTACAATCCATCTCCTCGAGTAATAACCCATTCTTGATCTTTAGTTGATCAGCACAAACATCATTTTATAAGAATCAATCACTGGGTATTGAATCCAAATTGTCATTTTCCGACAACTCCAAATTCTAAATTATAGAAACGCAAAAAATCCTATAACCTTTTCTCTTTAAAAAATAAGGCCAGAATTTAATACCTTCGGACGAATTACACTTGGTATGGTGAAGAAATATTTTCAACAACCTGCACATGTAGAGAAAAAGAGCATGATATTTTAATTAGAGAAAATGGAGAAAGAAGAAAGTAGAGATTAGAAAAATGAGTGGAGGGAAAACTTGAGTCAAGCCCAGCTGATGTTTACTATGAAAAAACCAAAGAAGCTCGAGAAACAACGCAAAGGAAAAGAAACTAACCCATTAAAACTTCAGAACCAAGTCCAGCACCAGATCCAATGTATTACGTAAGTTTTGTACCTATGGGTATAGAAGATGCAGTCAACCATGTTGGCAGAAAATTTCATTATTAAAGTATAAAAATGATCTTTATAAGATATAAGTACCTGACAATCTGGTAGTCATGTTTTTCAGGAAGTTCAACTCTGTACTGCGAAATGTGAAACAACAGAACGGCAAGTTCAATGTTCCTATTAGAAAGATCCACGGAGTTTCAATAACAAATTAATTTAACGCTAGGACGATTATATGCAAAAGAATGTGAAAGTTACTTAAATTGAATTGGATGTGAAACTGTTCTTGTTACCTTCCCTGGATAAGAAGGGTGATTAAGAGGCAACTGTTACTATATCCACATAATTTTGTTCTTAAATAATATATACAATCAGGTTCACCTGGACGAGCGAGATAAAGTCTTGAATTCACGACCACACCATTTTGGGGATGAAATTTCAATTGCCGCATTGCATCTGAGTAAACAAATCAGACTAAAGCCCTCCTTAAATTCAATAGCCATTATGTTAACAATCAGCCAATATGAAAATGAAGTTCTCATAGTATAACTCCATAGCCAAATACATCAGACCTAAAAGAAACCCATGTATTGTAAAAGTAGTTCATTAACACGGACAAATATATAAGCTTAAAGAGCTAAAATTATACACCGAGATATGTGTGCAAATGAAAACAAATGATCAATTCCACAACTAACTTATAGAGCTGAAGTTCTACAATTGCCTTTGTGGATAGTTTAGTGCGGCATTGGTCTTTGCTTCTGTCAAGGCTGCCTGATCATAAAAGTTTATTTCCAATTCTGCCTCTATCAGAATCCATGTACTCGAGACAGACCTTTGGGAAACCTATTATCATGCATTCTTGGAATCCTGAGTCTCGTATGCATAGATGATTGGACAAAACTTTAAGAAAGACTGATTGAACTCATGGCAACCGAATTCAAATGGGAAAAAAAAAAAAAAAAAAAAAAAACTACCTCAATGGAGTTTCCTAATGCGTTCTTCAATTGGGATTACCGTTGTGGTTACCCTTGCTTTGCCTTTTCCATCCTTTCCCAGCAAATTTGGGTTGCAATGTGCCAATGACTCCTCAACTTGCTCTTATTTATTTGTCATCTTGCTATATCGTTGCCACTCCTTGAATTTTCTGTAATCATCAATGAAAAAATAAAAAGAAAACACATCATTTAAGTATACAGGAATGCAATTATTTAGTTCAGATTTTCACTTTCTCTATAATCCCAACATAATAAAACATTTATACATTTCTAATACATGGTTTTATTGTGTGATATAGCGTGAAAGTCTTAATGTAAGGACTAACAAACATAACAGAACCCAAAAACAGGACACATGTCTCCAAGATGCTGAACCGTTGCAGGAAACCATATAAATTCAATACTTAGTGCTTTGCCTAAGCTATAAAAAATTGAAATTTTAGCGGCAGGATAGAACCATTAAAATTGGCAATATGCGACTAACTGCGGAGCCGAGGATTGTATTGAAAAACTGCTTCTGTTTTCTATTTCGTTTGCAGGTAAAGACAATAGATGAGATATTGAGTCCTATAACTGAATGTAGTCGTGGCATCTATCAGAATGTCTTCCATTTTTCTCCTGGGCACACATAAACAAAATAGGGTCTGATTTCCATGGACATCATTCAGATATCGGGTTTATGTTATAATTTGACAGATGAAGTGCAGTAGATTGAATCAAAGGTTAGTTCTTTTTTCAGTTAAATAGCAAAATACTTGATCACGGGAAAATGGTTGTCCAACATGGAGAATAATTGACTGAGTAAACAAAAAATTGTCTACTCTAGCGACATTTCATTGAACATTAGCATTCAGTTCTTCAATTGAATAAGTTATGAAGCAATCATAACCTGCCTGACTCAAAGTATATGTATACACACAATAAAAGTAAATAAAGAGCCAACCTGCAAGTACAATGCTTGTAAACAAAATTCACTACACAGGGAACAAATTTAAGAATTACTCAACTTAGTTACAGCTACAATAGGAAATCATTTAAGGGTCACCAAAAGGATGATAATGATTGAAACAATAATCTAAGAAAAAGAACTACCCACAAAGACGTGTGCAAAACAACATTAAAATATGACAGCTCTTTGAGCTTCAGCAACGGAAGCGCAAGAAATGTACAAACATGTGACCGTATCATACTTACTTTGTGAATGCACAATATTCTCGGTGCACTCAACTTCCCTTGTGTGAGCACTTGGAGTGGTGATCTTTCCCGTACAAATGAATTAGCTGCATATGCAACATCAAAAACTAACTTCAATCAACTATAGTAAATGACACTCTTATACTGTCCAATAAAAGAAATAAATACATAACCAAAAACTCCTTTTAAAGCACCTTTACTGTAAATAAGGCTAAACGCAACAAAAACAACAACAAAAGATTTCCAAATCTACAATATTTGTTATTCTCTAACAGGGGCAACCAAGCTCTCCCTGGAAACTGAAAATTCTCTTTGACAATTCACTAACTAATAGTTATATTACTCTCTAAAAGGATCATGGATAATGAACATCCTAAATATGGCCATGTCCTGATTCCACCAGAAACATCAAAGTCCTCGGGAAACTTTTGTATCTTAAAGAAACCATCACTTTCAAAGTTTCTGAGCTAGGAAGAGAATCATGAATTTTTTGCTAATTAGTCTAGGATTTTAGATTTGGATCTGGATCTGGATCTCTAAAGTATCAAATCCCTGCATTGATCAATTTAGAAACGCAAAAGAAAAACTGATACGTGAGGCTGAGACTTGTCACAATATGGGTAGGAGTTCTTTACCTTTAAACCTATAAGTCTTCTCCTTCAAAATAATGGTAGTTAGGAGATTATATTCTTAGTGTAGAGTTTGCTCATATTCCAGCTAGAATCGGTCGCCCCCATAACTGTGCAAACTCCTTGAGATAAACAATCCACGTAAGGTGCCATATGAAATCTTTCCAAGTCGCTACAGGATGATATGGCATTCCCCTTATTAGTGCTTCCATATCCAACAAAGTGTTTGGCTCACACAATAACATTATATCTGCAATGAAACAAACAAAGTAAGCTTCTTTTTGTTTCTTTCCATTCTTTCTACAGTACCATTACCATCTCAAATTGTCCCTCGATTACTGTCAGACTTGATGATAATATGATAACAATATGACAAACAAACTAACGAAGCACTGGAAACATCAATGAATGACAACTGAACTATCTTCCTAGCTAGGTATTGAGATAGCGGTACTGAGCCTCTTGAATCCTATTTAAAGTGATACCCGAAAAGAAGAAGATGAATCTGAGACCAAAAAACTCAGCCAATCTCGTGTCAGTAAGTAAGATTTAAGTTAAAGCAGCAAAATAGTGAAGATGCTCATAATGGAGCAACATAGCTGACAATAGAGAAAGTAGTGGAGATGCTCACAATGGAGCAACAAAGTTCACAATGGAGAAAGTAGTGGAGATGCTCATGAGGCATGTAAATTTGCTTTCTAGTATGGAGAAAGCAATTTGGGATACCTTGGCTATTGAGACATAATTTTTCGTCTTGAAGATGTAAGATTACCTGCATAAAACAGAGTATAATTCTGGTAAGACGGACTCGACGACGAAAGCAATGCAAAGAATATGTTGCCAGGCCTTCCACAGATTAGTCTTTGGTTAAAAACCATCATCCAATCGAGATATCTCCATTCTAACACCAGCTTGAAAATGGGTTCACCTGCCTCAACCATTGAGCACATTAGTTACGATAAATAGAGAATAATTAAGGCCAATTTGTTAATTTCAAATTAACTGATTACAGGCTGAAATTGATTATGTTTCTTCTTTACAGAATACAGACTAACGATCATATTTAGTCCAGAAACCCTAATATTCATCATGTGCAAGACCAAAAATATTCCAACTGATATTACACTTAGACGAAAATAGACTTCAGAAATTAATTTCTATTTACAAGGAAAACAAACCTTGCCATCATAGTAGCTGGAGCTAGAGGAATTCTTGACTTATAAATACTGTTACAGCCTTTACGTCCGCGTCCTGCATTCCAAACCTGCAGTAGGGAGTTTTTACAAAGCATAGTTTTTAAAAGCTAAGCTTGTTCTTCTGGTCAACAACGGTATTAAAAAATTCTTTATAACAAAGTTGATCTGTTTTTTTCTTTGAAACTAAATCTCATATAAAACTTTAACTCAACGTACCAACAGAAACCATATTTTTATCTTGTCCAATTACGTTCAAACATAGGTGAAATGATATCAGATGATAAGTGAACCTTTAAACCAATTAGGGAAGCATACAGATATATGTTCACCCAAAAATTAACTCGATAAATCGAGTTACTATGAATTTATAGTTTTTAACAGGATAATCATAAGAGAGTAGTGTTTGAGAAACAACTGTAGTAATTTAAATGGACAATTTATTTATTTTGATCAGATTAATCTTCAGGGAAAAAAAAGTATTCTGAAGAAACTATTCTTCAGAAAGGCGTGGTTTTAAGAACATGACAACAAAAGCGTACGTCAATACTAATCAAGCAGTCAAGCATTACATGAGATCATACACATAATACAGATCCAAAGAAAAAAAAATTGCCATTAGATTCTTTTAGGCATGTCGACAAACACATTAGCTATTACAGTAGTCCGATAACTTAGGAGTAAATCTAATATACCCGCTTAAAAGCAAACCATCTAAATTATCCATGTCAAATTTCAAATCATGAAGTGCAGACTGGTACTGACGGTAATATTGATGTCAAGTCAACAAAATAGACATTAACATTATTCAACAAAAGTGAGAAGAACGAAATAAAGTTACCTGCGGTATAAACACTATCAGAACTGGCTCAATCAGTTGTACCTGAAACAGTCAAATAAGGATATAAGCATACATATTTCTGAACATTCGTTGAACGATAATCAATTAGTTGTACAACCCAAATGAAACATCAACCCAAGTACCCAAATCACATATTTGAGATAGGAAAATAAGATGAAATGTTAACAAAAACCATAACTGAAGTCATTGAAATACACCAAAAAGGTTGAATAGAACAATTAAAAATGTACCTGCTAATTAAAAATAAGAGTTTCAGAGTGATAATAAGAAGAAACCTTAGTTGAATTAATTAAGCAAACCCTAGCATTTGGTTCCTCGGTTGAATTGAAGAAGAGGAAGATAAACGACACGAACCTCGTGAAGAGTACCATCGCCTCCAACTGCAACCACATCATCAGCTCCCTCCCGTATAGCCTGCATACAATGGGACGCAACAAAACCCCTTATGAAAAAAGATAAAAGTAAAAAAAAAAAAAATCTGCAGCTCATTGAAATCCTAGCTCAAAGAAGTAGAAAATAAATCAAAAAAATCTCACCTCCCTTAGGCAGCAGGTTCCTTCACCAACTATCTAAAATCTAAGCTAATTATGACTTCTCCATTAACCACCAATTTCACACTAATTATACTAATGATATGAAATTGATCCTAATTAAAACCCACAATTTTAATTTCAAACTTATTTTACAGATTAAACCCATTAACAAATTCAATTCCAAAATTTGAGCAAAAACTCATTGATTAGAAATGAAATTCTTTTGGAGTGTGTGCTTAAAACAAAACACATAATTAGCTCAAAATCATAAAATTGTTCACATGACAAAACCTTATCTTTGATGAACAAATAGAGAGACCTCCTGTAACAGAATAAAGAACAATCTCTGATCTAATAGAAAGAACTACATCAATCTGTTGGAGATGCTCTTACGAAATCGGGGTTCCATGACAAAGAAGTGGGGAAGTTTTTGCCGGACTGATGATCTTTAGGGATAAGAGGAAGTCTCAATCTTCGAGCTGCATCTGCAACTACTAACCTATGCTCCAAAGATTCATATACCTGAAATTACAAAACATAAATCATTTTATTTTTTTGGATATGTAGTTTCTCACAATAAGACAGGTATTGCTCCAAGTATAGGGGTGCATACGGACGTAATGTCAGCTGTATATCCATAGAGAAACATCACTAAAGTACAAAATAGACCACATCTATTTACATTCATATATAGTTAGCCAGCAAAGGTAGAGTAAGGCCAACTTCACAAATACGTTTAAACAGAAATTAACAGTACTAATGTAGCTAACAACAAAGCATATCATACGTACTGAAAAATCTCATCTGATGGTGGGTAAGATTGTAGCCGTTAACGAATTCCCTAACCTTGGTAGGATTATCTCCAAAATTTGCAGCTGCAAACGGCACACCTCTCGACTAAGTCCTGAAGCAATGCATTTGCTCACCACTGGGTCTGTGACACAGCACACAGAAGAAGTTGATTCTGTAGTTCTAGATGGAAGGTTTTCCTGAGCAAACCCGGTCTAGTTTTGGCATCCTTGTCTGCCTCCGCAAGAACTTTCTTCTCAAAATCAAAATCAAACAGAAAAGTGCTCCATGGAATTTCTCCAACAATCGGCAACAACTGAGGAGGTGGAGTTATTCTGTATTCTGGTTTAACTGCAACCCTAATCCCCGTTCCTAAGGAGGAGAGGTGTTCTGTTGGAAAGAAGGTGTGCGAGCAGCAAGAGGGACATCACCATGACCACCAGAAGGTCCAACTCTAGGATAAAGTGAAGAGCCATGATCTGATGATGATGATGAATTCGTCGTAGTTGTTGTTGGTCTATACATGGAGTTATGTGCATCATACGGTGGTCCTGTTCTTGCTCCAAAATCATAATCCATGTCCGATCGATCAATCAAGAAACAGAAAATTAACTGGGTAGCAGAAAAGATTAACAAATCATGAAATCAGTTTTAATGACCAAACTCACAGCATAAATCATTCTACTCCCATCGCAAAATGTAAGATTTACATAACAAAAATTGATACATTCTCAATTATAAATCAGGGTTTTGGCCAAACCTGAGGAGAGCATTTTAACCCAAGCTGAGGGTATAAACCTTGAACATCTCGAATTCCTCCAATATTCCCTACCGATTTAACAGGATAAAATGAAAAAACACAATAAGTCGAAATAACAACGAATCATACTTTCAGTATCATATAAGAAATTTAAAAAAAATAGGAATTGATATAATCATATGCTTTCTCTATGCTTCAAAAAAAAAATGCTTTCTCTAGATTATATTCTGAGAAGGTAACAGTAATCGAGCAATACAAAACTAATAAGATTCGGAAATCAAACAGAAATCACAAAGATTTATATTCTGCCCGAGGTGTTTTCAGATAGGGGAAGAAAGAGATTTTTCTGAAGTTTGTATTCAGAAAATTAGGTTCTCATACAGACAGTTAAAACACCCATCGTAACCATCGACGGTCCAGGACAGCCTAGAGCGTCACCCCCTATTTCGTTCACCCGTACCAACACACTTAACATTATCCGAAATTTTCTGGCCGTAGAATCAAAAAAATACTATCCCGACGATATTGAGCGTCGGATGAAAACCCCAAATCATTTCTGGTCGTCTGATATCTTTTTTTATCCCCTGGACAGACATAGTGTCTTTTAATAATATAGATACTTTCTCATGTGAAAACGATAATTTAGAAGGCTGATATAGGGGCTCCAAAATCCTGGATGGGCTCCTCTAATAAGACGAAATAGAGAATTTTGAAGTAAAACTCAAAAACCCTTTATCCATAATATTTTCACAATGCCTAAACCATCCATGATTAGTTAATCTTAATTACATTAATTAATTAATAAATTAAGCTAATCATGATTAATTAAACATAATCTTTTACTGTATCAAAAGATTTGATTATTTATTTATTTTGAATTTGTGTTCGGTGGGAAGAAAACT
The DNA here is from genome assembly GCA_023531435.1 of Papaver californicum. NCBI lineage: Eukaryota > Viridiplantae > Streptophyta > Magnoliopsida > Ranunculales > Papaveraceae > Papaver > Papaver californicum. The sequence continues at coordinate 1,300,479 of JAJJMC010025027.1, forward strand.
AGATGAAATTTAAGAAAATTTTGTCGTTTTTTTTTAAACCCTAGATTTTGATTCAATAAACCATAGTAGCATTGAGTATACCTCGAACTTAAACTCTTGATCTTTTTATGGCTCAAATTTGATGAAATCACGATTTGAAAGATTGATTTTTTGTTGTTCAGAGAAACTTACGGTTGGGTTTCATGTCGAACCCAACCGTAACACCAAGAACATCCCAGATATACGGTTGGGTTTTCAACCAGACCCAACCGTAAGTAGACGAAAATGAAGAACACCATTTTTTCCAATAGTTACAGTTGGGTTTTCAACCAGAACCAACCGTAAGTAGAAGAAAAATGATGAACACCATTTTTCCCATAGTTACGGTTGGGTTTTAAGGCAAAACCCAACCGTAACACATCCTTTTGAGCATTGATTTTTTTGGTCAAATTTGAGTTTTAAAATCAAAATTTTGAAATAATTCAATCATTTTAACTAGATTGAAGGTAAGTTGGGTCATTCAAACAAAGAAAAACCGAAAACACACAAATTAGATAATCCAAATTTGTGTTATCCAGTAGAATTTAAGGTTAGGTTTTGGCTTATAACCCAACCGTAACATATTCTGTTAATTTTTGTTACAATTTCAACACAGAGTTACGGTTGGGTTTTGCCTTAAAACCCAACCGTAACACATCCTTTTGAGCATTTATTTTTTAGGTCAAATTTGAGTTTTAAGTTCAAAATTTTGAAATTATTCAATCATTTTAACTAAATTGAAGGTAAATTGGGTCATCAAACAAAGAAAAAACGAAAAACACACAAATTAGAGAATCTAATTTTAAGTTATCCAGTATAATTTACGGTTGGGTTCCAACTTAGAACCCAACCGTATGTTCTAGTGTTAGTTTTAGTGCATATTTCATCATGTAGTTACGGTTGGGTTTTGCCTTGAAACCCAACCGTAAACAAGTTGTGGTGTTTGTACAAATTATTTTACGGTTGGGTTTAGTAATCGGACCCAACCGTAAAACTTTCACTAAGCATTTCAACATGATTTACGGTTGAGTTTGAGTCCAAACCCAACCGTAAATGCTCTTGTTAACTATTTTTTTATTATTTTCAATATACTCCAAATTGAGTTTAAAACACACCTTTTTAACTTATTCATTCTATTGTAATAGATTTAAAGTAGTACATTAAAGGAAAAAAAGGAAAGGAAATACAATATATCATTGGATGATTACACTTAAACACTTAAAAATAATGGCGATAATCAAGCACCCGACTTGTTTCCATAATACGATAGCAATCTGTATGCTTGAACTCCTCCCCATGTTTGATTCTATATTGCTCCATAGCCAACACATGCTGAAAAAAACAAATGAATTATAAGTTTGAATTTTTGAAATCTCTTTTTAATGAACGATTTATTAATTGACAAACTTACTCTTTCCACACCGTTTTCGTCGGGACGTGCTTCGAATCTCATTTGCATTTCCAGTTTTAAGTTGTTCATTTGTTGATACAACGCCTCAAACCGTCTCTTGATGGCTCTCCACGTCTTATGATTTTCATTCCCCTCTAATGCCGTAAACATTCGAAACACACGCTTCCACCAAGGATCAGTATCTTGATCCTCATGTCAATCTTCTTGTGAAACGACGTTGTCATTGTCGTTTTTGAATGCTCTATCGTAAGCATGCTCTACCATCGTATGCCACGCTCGAACAGTTGTAACATCTTTATCATTCGTGTATGTAGTTACCATTTTTAGTGATTCAAATGGTATGGTGTGAATGAGTTGGAAAGTCTAGAATTAACATGACAATGAAAGGGATAGAGAATAATGAGAAAGTGACAAGGAAAGGTTTCCTTTTATAGGGAAAAAATACCCAACGGCTAGATTTTCAAATAAAAAATCCGTTGGAATTGTCTACTTTAAGGAGACACAAATTCTGACAGTTTTGAGAATCCAGTAGAATTTACGGTTGGGTTCCGTCTTAGAACTCAATCGTAAGTTCTAGTGTTAGTTTTAGTGCATATTTCATCATATAGTTCCGGTTGGATTTTGCCTTGAAACCCAACCGTAAGCTAGTTATGGTGTTTGTACAATTTATTTTACGGTTGGGTTTAGTAATCGAACCCAACCGTAAAATTGAGTTTTTTTAGTAGGAATTGTAGTTACGGTTGGGTTGAGTCATCGAATCCAACGGTAAGTTCTAGTGCTAGTTTTAGTGCATATTTCAGCATATAGTTACGGTTGGGTTTTGCCTTGAAACCCAACCGTAAGCTAGTTGTGGTGTTTGTACAATTTATTTTACGGTTGGGTTTAGTAATCGAACCCAACCGTAAAATTGAGTTTTTTTAGTAGAAATTGTAGTTACGGTTGGGTTGAGTCATCGAATCCAACCGTAAGAAGGAGTTTTTAAGAGAAAATTAGTTATGTTTGGGTTTAGTTCATTTTCTTATCAAATACCAGATTTGTTAAAAACCTTATTTTTAACATTAAAGGAAGAACCAAATGAAACGAAATACAGTAGATCATTAGATGATTACACTTAAACACTTAAACACTTAATCATAACGGCGAAACTCAAGATAGAAACTTTGTTCCAAGATACGATAGCAATCCTTATGCGTAAACTCCTTCACATATTTGATTTTATACTGCGCCCTAGCCATCACATGCTGAAAAAAATAAATCAATTATAAGTTTGATTTTTTTAAAACTCTTTTTAACGAACGATTTATTAATTGACACACTTACTCTTTCCACACTGGGTTCATCGGGAAATGTTTCAACTCTCATTTTCATTTCCAGTTTTAAGTTTTTCATTTCTTCATACAACGCCACAAAGCGTCTCTTGATGGTTCTCCACGTCCTCCGATATCCATTTCCCTCTAATGCCACAAACATTTCAAACACACGCTCCCACCAAGAATCGTCCTCCTTTCCATCCATCCAATTTTCAGCTCTAAGAACGTTGTTATTGTTGTTATAGAAGGCTCTCTCGTAAGCGTGCTCTATCATCGTAAGCCACCCTCGAACAATTGCAACATCTTCATCATTCGTGTATTGAACCATTTTTAATGGTTGAAAGGGTATGGTGATAATGAGTTAGAAAGTCTAGAATTATAATGAAAATGAAAGGGATAGAGAATAATGAGAAAGTGACAAGGAAAGGTTTCCTTTTATAGCGAAAAAATACCCCACGGCTAGATTTTCAAATAAAAAATCCATTGGAATTGTCTACTTTAAGGAGACACAAATAAAGAAGTGACAATAATTTTTGTCACTATTCAGGGATTATTTACGGTTGGGTTATCCAGAATACTCAACCGTAAAATCCAAATTAAGTTTACAATTTCAACTTGCACTTACGGTTGGGTTTTGCCATAAAACCCAACCGTAATCAATCCCTTGGAGCATTGAGTTTTAAGGTCAAATTTGGGTTTCAAAATTAAAATTTTGAACTTATTCAATCATTTTAACTAGATTGAAGGTAAATTGGGTCATTAAAACAAAGAAAAAACGAAAAACACACAAATTAGAGAATCCAATTTTAAGTTATCCAGTAGGATTTACGGTTGGGTTTTGGCTTAGAACGCAACCGTAAATTCTAGTGTTAGTTTTATTGCATACTCTTTTACGGTTGGGTTTCATTATGAAACCCAACCGTAACAAATATGTGGTTTTAGTGCAAATTATATT